>BPTQ01000008.1:303236413-303293884 GCA_019973895.1 Chrysanthemum seticuspe
TCATCTTCTCAACCTGACCAAAAGGTAGAGGTAACTTAACTCACTCATCCAATTCGAATAAGGAACCTATAAGATTTAGTTTTATAGTCTTGGAAGCGAAACTATGGTGAACTACCTAGATTTGTGTGTGGAACACAATCACTATAAAACTCAATATAATTATTCGTGCGCCTTATATGAATCATTATGAATCTTCTGTCTAATATACTACATTACATTCATTCTTGTTATTTGTGTTTCGAGGTTATAATAATTCTTTATTATGCTCACTAGAACGAATAGTGATCCCAATGTGGAACTTCGATTATACTTATTATGCATACATTAAGTAAGAGATTCGTTACTGGATCCTAGAGGAAATTTTAGATTTTTAGGTTTCTGATTGTACGTTTTTATTGACGTAGCTGTGACAGAGCTATTACTATTCACATTCCTAGTGTTAGTCAATCAGATTCCTGTTTTTGTACATTCTATATCATTTCAGCATTCACAAGTCATTGTATGTGGATTGTCACGCCTCACCAGGACATAAACGATCCAAGGAAATTTTTAATCCTTGGTAAACTTGCATTTTTCTCCCGGGCTGTCGCCCTTTTATCATCTGTTACGGTTGACCGTTCGCAAGCGGTTGACAAGAGTGACGGAGAAATAAAAGAGGGTGGTTCGGGAGGAATCATGTATATTCTATATTGTTAGGTTTATACTTATCTTGTAAAGGACTCCTTGTGCTATAAAAGGAGATCCTAGGTCATTGCTTAGAGAATGAATTACATACGTATTATTCATATTAGCTTCAAGGTGTAACCCTAGTGATAAGCAAGATCACTCGTATTATTTCTTAATAATATTGGAGCTTTGTGTTTATTGTTCTTACTTACATTACATCATATAATCTGTCTTCTAAGTATTACTAAGTATATTCCGCGTGCTTATTAATATAACTCAAAATATCACTAACACAAGGTGTGTGTTTAGATCCATCAAGTGGTATCAAAGCGAAGGTTCTGATATTTTGATTTAGAATATCCAAGGAATAAGCTTAACCTACTCACTCAATTCAATGGAGATGGAAAACCAGTCCAACTCTTCTACTCCAAGACTTCCTAAGCTCAAACTTAATGAGTTTAAGATGTGGAGGATAATGATTGAGCAATACTTTCTCATTAAAGACTATGCTCTATGGGAGATCATCTTAACTGGTTATTCTTTCAAGTATGTGACGAAGACTCAGAAGGTTGGTGACACAGATGTTGTGACAGTTTCTGTGCCTAAGACTAATACTGAAAAAGCACTGAATAAGAATGATCTAAAGGCTAAAAGTTTGTTGCTAATGACTCTTCCTACAGACCAAATCATTGCTTTCAACAAGTTCAAGACAGCAAAAGAACTTTTTGAAGAGATTTTGCTCAGTGTTTGGTGGTAATGATGCTACAAAGAAGACACAAAAGATGTTAGGAATTGGAAATTCCATATTAAAGTGTCGGTCACCCCAATTATAGTCTAGCATAAGTTAGCTCGTAGACGTGTAGTTATTTACGTTATTTAGTAGTTAATTAGTTTGTCAGTAGCGTAGAATAGTTTAGTGTAACACCGTGGAGGAAGGACGGGTCTTTACCCACTGTATGCCTGATCCACAGTCCGTCAGGAGGACGTTAGCTTTGTAACTATAAATACCCCTTCCATCCATGGAAGGGGTGGTGCTTTTCAATCTAAACTTTCATAATTTACAAAGCAAGTCTCTAGCAAGAAACACCCTCTCATATCTTTCTCTCTCAAATGGCTAACATATATTTCCATCATCCAAGACCACCCGAATCATCAAACACAATAATATTACGATCCTACAATTGGTATCAGAGCAAAGGTTCTTGTGCTGTGTTGATTTGTGTGGTTTCGTATCATGGTTATGTTGGTTTTTGGATCATGTTCAAAACTGTTTTTAGTACTATTTGTGTGGGTCGGATTATTTTTTTCTTCTTTTCCGATTACTTTTGTGGAAAACAGTTTTGTTTATCATGTTTTCGTATCCTTTTTTATTTGGTCAACAAATACAAGTCATGGTCCATGAAAGTTTTCTATCTGCTTGTGTCATTTTCTTGTCCAAACAGTATATCTTATCTTCCTTATGACTTTTGTTACCAATATTTTATCTGTGGAAAAAATACTTGTGGTCAATCAGTCATATTAGTGGTCAAACCTGTCAAAAAGATGCAGTTTTATGCATCTTTCTGGATAACTTTGAAGCTGAACGGAAATATTGGTCGGAAAAACTCATCGGAAAAAGTCATATATCATGTTAGCGACTTGTCACAAAAACAGTCCAGATGCAATGTATTTTAAGTAGCGACTTGACATTATTTAATGTCAAGCGAGTTGTTAACAGAAAAAGATGTAGCGACTTGACAAAATCGTATAGCGACTTGTTGTTTAACAGGTTAGCGCTTGTGTTTTGTATGTGAAGTAGCGACTTGGTTTAGCGACTTGACTCAAGACCAGTGACTAGTAGCGACTTGTCCGGAAAAATAAAATTAAAAGAAGAGATGAAGAAAGAAATGACCACGTCCACACATAACTAATACCAACAATAACAAGACTCAAAACGACTTCAGGTCTCACCATCACTAGTCTCAATCACAATACTTATTCAATACTTCAGATTCGACTGCTGTTAATGAGCCGACGACACTACCATACCAACTCATACACTCACTCAACCAACTCCAACAATCTTTCCTTTATCCCATCTCCAAACATATACGACTCGGACTTAAAAGAAAAAGAAATTCAAATAAATCTTAGATTTTGTTTCTTGGTATTAACAAGTAATATCAAACCATAGTAGTTCTATCTCACGAATACAATCATCATTGATTTGTTTAAATATTACACTTCATCTTTAATATACGAATCAAGAAAGAAAAGTATAATAACAAATCTGTTATTCTCTTTTCTTTGGCTCGTTCAATGACTAAAACTTAAGACCTTTGCTCTAACGTATAACAAAACTACCTGAGAATCCCTCCAGGATCTTAACGCCGAGATCTTGATTGGTTTGGAGAAGTCACGAAGATATCAAGTACAATGGGTTTGTTATGATTCGATTCCTATGACTTGTTATGTGTTTCGGTTATGATGATGCATAATAAGATGATGATGGATTAAGATGTGATGAGTTTTGCTTAGATCTGGGATGGAAGATTAAACAGATTTGACATTAGATCTGAGTTGGTGAGAGTGTTTAGGAGGTAGGCGTATTTTTTTAGAGTGAGATTGTGTTTAGGGTTATCTATGCAAATAATTAGGGCATCCCCTTTAATACTCGTATATTATTTGTGTGTGACATATAATGGATCGAGCATTGCAAACGTTTCATGGGGCTGCATGTTGGGCTTTATCTTTACAAACGTTTCATGGAGCATTGCAAACGTTTCATGTTGGATTAAGATGTGATACGTGGGCTTTGACTTTACACGTGTTTTGGGCTTCAAATATTATAACCGGGTTAAGAGAAATATTTGGATGAGTAGGGTTTTTGGCATAACTCTATGTCGTAGGGCTTTCTGATTTGGATCATAGACTGGATATTGATTGGGTTTTCGGACTTGGAACGTGAACTGTTTAATAAGATAACAAAAAATTTGTTATCCGTGTGATTCTTGTTGGGTATAAGAAAAAATTGGATACAAATTTTTGGTCTTACTTGGACATTGAGTGGTAGTATTTGGTCATTGATAATTTCACGGAGGGATACATTCACGGCTTGAGCTAAAAATTGATGAAATATGACTACGGGGTTTTTGTACGGTATTATTGATGCGAAATTGAAGTGACGTTATCTCCATATGTGGTCATTACTATTAGGCGTTGAATCAATGGAGGTTCAATTTCAGCAATTCCCATGAGATATTCGACGCCACAGAACGTCAATGATACTTCACAGTCTAAGCAAAATCTTTCAAGAATATTCATGATTTTTCAAGATGTTTGCTTATGAGAAGAACTTCTCGTGCAAATGATTGTACACGTTATGATGCTTCCGAAATTTCGAAACCATCATGGGGGAGAAACGTGTACTTTGATGTGTTACGGTCAACCTCCAGAGAAAAGGAGTTTATACTACTTGACTTAATATGGTTTGTGAAGTTATCTACATTTGGGTAAAGAATTGTTGATGATGAAGGTGACTTGAAGGTGACCTGTTGATGAACCGATGCATGTTCCCCTAAAACAGATATTCACCGAAACCAAAGTTGTCATAACACATTCAAGCTGACATTGTTTACGGTTTTGTCTTGATTTTGTAAAATCCCGCGAAAGAATCTATTTCTCGGTTTAAATCATAGACTTGTAAAATCCCGTGACAATGGAAACATCTTGGTAAAAGTAAAGTGCATTTCTGGATCTATCTTACGGTTTATTCTTGGTTTTGTAAAATCCCGCGAAAGAAAATATTTCTCGGTTTAAACCATAGAATTATAAAATCCCGTAATGATGGAACCATCCTGGAGAAAGGGAAAGTGTAATTCTGGATATTATGTGATGCTGGTGCTACGGTTTCTACTTCGAAGAAGGGATAAAATGGTGTACTTCATGAATTGGATGTGTGTTTGGATATTCGTCATGACTGTTTGGCTATTACATGGTTTTACGGGGTTACGTGCTTTTAACCATGGTCGGGATGAAACCATTATCAAAGTTCACTTTTAAGGTCAAAGGAGGCTAGATTTGAGCTTTTAACAAGATGTGACAACGGGGTTAATTCACTATTATTTATTTGAGGTTGAAGAGAAATATCACGGGCAAGTGTACTTAGTATCTGAAGGTATCGGGGATTGTTGGATGAAGATTCTTCATGATCCTTGTTCAAGCTTATTATCAAAAATGAAGACTTGGAAATCTAGTTATTGTTGGGTGACTTTTTCCTTTTCTTTTACCACTTGGGGGAATTGGGCTCGTACCATCATAAAATAACTATCACTTTAAGGAGTTATGTTGTAGTGCTCAGTGTCACATTCAATTGTGGATTTTCAAGAGGTGAAGTACGTCTTATACTTGATGGTTGGTTGGATGAAAAGTAAAGAGTACTTAGAGATTCAATGGAGGATGAAGTCTCGGCACCGCTCTTTGTTACATTTGTGCAAGTTTAAGTCACGAGTTCGGGTTAGTTTACTTCAGGGTCAAATTCATGATATTGGGTTTTCTCCATCAGTTATCACGACCAAGAGATGATGAAAAGAGAGAGATAATGACATATGAACACAACAGTTCATGCCTCGTTCCTCAAAGAAAAGAAATGTGTAAGCTTCAGTGCGCATTATCTTCGGAAGAAGAGAAGTCTTCTTATTATGACCATTCTCATCAACATGCTTCATGCTTTTTCCATGCGCTTCAGTCATCAAGTGAACCGGACTACTGATAATTACTCTTATTCCACTTGCTCAATATAATGAAGATGGCGACATCATGTGCTAATTTTGCGGGGGAGAAGTGTGAATAGAATACATTTGGATGATAATCACTTGTTTAATCAAGAATGGCATCTCCTTATGCAATTCTTGAGGGGGAGAAGAAGTGTGAATTTTCTGCATGGTTGATTGATATTTGAGAATAAATGGTCAAACGGCTCCAAACTCATGTAAGAATCGAGCTTCTTCTTATCAGGTCATTTCTACATGGAGTTTCTTCTAAGAGCCGTTGGTTGAAATCTTCCTATGGACTGATGAGTTTAACGACAAAGTGCTTCCAGTTGCAGGGTTGATTTCCTTGATGAACATCTTTCTGTTCTTGTTTGATTGGGAGGGATTTGATTTAAAGATATTTGCTATATACAAGTGTTGGAATCACTCCTAAACCTTAATTCATGTGTTTGTTTCTCATATGTAATAGATAGCTTATTATGGCCTTTATGTTTGTTTAAGGTCAAGCTTATGTAGAAGGCCCATAAGCTTAGGCCCATGTCCAATAAGGAAAAGGGAAGGAGTAGGAGTGTTGCCCTAGCTCCTTGCCTATAAATACTATGTAATAACCCTCACTTGAGGGTTGGTTGTTCAATTTATTCCTTTCACTCACTCTCTACGCATAACCGGTATTAGCTTAACGTGTGTGTGTGTTTGGTTTACTTGTTCAATCGCCTTTATCTCTTTCTAGTATGCTTGTGTTGTAAATCTAGTGACCTAACAGTGGTATCAATCGCCTAATAGTTGGGTGAACATATTGTTTGAAGTGAGTTTTGGTCTCACGCTTAACTTACGGTTCATAAACTTTGGCTTGCTTAAAAAAGCATTTTTTACACTTTTTATTCCAAGATTCTTGTACTTTCAATGTTATAAGGTGTTAAACTTACTGTTTTTGGCAAAAAGTTTTGAACTTTATGCGTGGATCATTGTTTTTCAACTAGTTTTTGAACGAGGGTGTAAACCTACGCGTAACCGTTTTAGGAGCTTTGGATCATCAAGTTTCACATTTTTGTGTTATTTTGGTGTTATTGAAGCTATTTCATCACACAAAAACTGGTTTAGAAACATCTTTGGGCATAATCAATTTTACGAGTAATCCTACGCGTAGCAAAACCCTAAAACTACGCGTAAGTTATTCCTTGGTTTGATCTTCGTTTTCGTGGTTTACTCCGTGTTTTCTTGCTTGGATAAGCCTGAAAATACGTCGACTTTGGATATCTTTTGCACTGTGATAGTGTAAAAGATCATTTGGGCAAAACCCTAAACTTACGCATAAGCATAAAGCTTACGTGTAGAAATCCTACGCATAAGATTCATCTTACGCCTAAGCCTAGTCTTACGCATAAGGTAATCCTACGCCTAACTTTGTGTCTACGCATAACTTTAGAGTCTTTTCCCTACTTACGCGTAAGCTAAAACTACGCGTAACTCTCTTTGTTACGCGTAACTTTGGTGTTTTTACGCATAAGTCCTACTTGTTTTCTTGTGATTTCTACGCCTAAGGACACGTCATCAACAAAAGTTCATTCGACTACAAAGATCCATTTTTACCAACACAAGTTTTCAACATGTCACAACCACCATACTTTAACTATTTCCCTTACACTTATTCTCAACGACAACAACAACTAAGTCCACAACATCAACAATGGAATCAACAACAAGCAATTTATCAACAACAATTTAATCAACAACATACTCCACAACTTGGAGCAATTCCTCCACCACAAATGGTTCAAACACCGCCAATTCTTCAAGTTCAACCCTACACAAATGACTTCAATCAACATCCATCAAGGAACACTATGAAGGAACCCACTTGGTTTGCGAAGATGTGTGAAGCTTTAAGCAGCCAACAATCAATTCATGAGGCTGGATCACTTGACAGACCTCCAATGCTCACTCCAGGAAACTACGATCAATGGGTGATAAGGTTCTTTAGGTTTTGTGATCTGAAGAAGCCACATGGAAAGTTCTTAAAGAAGGTTATCTTGGAAGGTCCATTTGAGATGCCTACTGTCATTGTACCCGGAGATCCAAATGCTATTCCACCAAGAGATGAACAAACGAACATTGCTACTGTTGCAGACTTGAATCCTCAAGAACTTCTACACTATGAAGCAGATGAGCTTGCAATGGAATATATCCTCTTAGGATTACCAAACCCAATTCTTCGTAGTGTTGATGCTCAAAAGACTGCAAAGAAAATGTGGGACCATATTCGTCTTCTTATGGAAGGATCTGTACTCAATCAGGAGGATTTGGAATCCAAAATTTACTTGGCTTATGAACACTTCATGATTGAACTTGGAGAGACACTAGAGTCCTATCATCATCGATTTTCAGACATCATCAATGATTTGGATAAACACAACATCATCATGCCAAGAATTGCAGTCAATACTAAGTTCCTGAGTAGTCTTGGTCCTGAATGGGAGAAGTATGTCATTTTTCTCCGTCAAGCGAAGAATTTGCATCATTCTACATATGGATTGTTGTACGATTACTTGAAGCCTCATGAAAAGGAAGTTGATCGGGAAAGGATTCTCCGTGCTCAAATTGCTCCACCTACACATCCGGAAAATCAACAACTTGCCTTATATGCTCAACAAAGTTATCCTCCTCAACAAGCAACTCAACCAACTGCCTCAGTCAAACAAAACGATCATTCACAGCAACAATCTCAACAAAATCAATTGGTTCCATACAACAACAACAATGCTCAACCAATTGTCAGTGAAGCTAATGAGGACATCGATCCGTTCGAAGCATTGCAACAAGGATTTGTTATGATTGCTAATGCTTTTGGCCGTTATACCAACAAATCCAACAATCGTATTCCTTCCTCATCTAACACACGAAATCAGGCTGTTGTAAACAATGGACGAGTTGAAGTTCAGAATCGTGGTTATGGTCGTCAGATGGGCGGTGGTCAAGGGTTTAATGCTGTGAGTCGAAATAACAACAGAGCTCCAGTGGTGGAACAAGGAAATGCTCAGAATGGGTTGAATGGTATTCGATGCTACAACTGCAATGAGAAGGGACACCTGGCTAATGCATGCCCAAAGCCGAGGACTAGGGGCAGTGCTTATTTCAAAGAGGCTCTTCTTTTGGCTCTTAAGGATGAAGCTGGTGGATCTCTCACAGACAAAGAACAGAGTTTTATGGCAAATGCATACTCAGATGATGATATGGAGGACTTGCAGGCCAATGCAGCAGTTATGTTGATGGCTAATATGCATGAGTTACACATGAGTGACACAGGCCCAGTGTATGACACTGATGGCTTGTCTCAGGTACCCGAACAAACCATATTTATCACTGATCTAATATCTCCGCCAACATCTGAATCCGGCAAGGCTCAGAATGTTCAAAATGAGTCATTTACATCACATTTCGACGATTTTCAACTAGACCCCGTAGTTTCATTTGACGATCAAGATGACCTTATGGTTTCCATTGATAATCAAATTGACTCCGTGGTTATACTTGAGGATCTAAATAATGATCATGTTGTGACTCCCGTTGAACAAACCGAACTTTTGCCTCATCCAGATCTTGCTCTGTTACTTAAAGACCAGCAATCCAAAATTGAAGAATGTTGTGCATTAAATAAGGACTTAAAAAGTAAAAATGCACTGTTAACCAAGGATTTTGAATGCATACAAATGCAACTCAACTTTTTTAAAACTCAAGAAAACCGTGAAAAAGGTTTTGAAGCCGCTTTTGCTAAATCTCATCAAAACGAAAAATATTTAGAGAGACAGATGCGTGATCTAGCCGCTTCGAAGAATGCTTTGTTTTCTGAGATAGAACAACTGAAACATGAACATAAAAAGCAAATTAACGCTCTTACCTTGGAAAATCAAAAAGCTAAGGCTGAGTTCTTAACTTGTCAAAAACAGTTCTCTGCATTCAAAAAGCATTCAACGAAACGAATAGATGATCATCTTGAAGAAATCATCGGCTTGCAAAACAAACTTAAAGAGTTTAAAACTGTTGTTTATAAACATGGTGAGTCAGTAACTGCTATTAAAAAGTTTACTTTAAAACCCAATCCAAATGGATATGGACTGAATCTTGCTGATTACAAACCTAAGCATTCAAACCAAATCCTGAAGTTTCCAGTGCAGAATATAAAATTGATAATTCTATTATGAGTGTTGTTGAATATCATCGTCAAGAGGAATTAGATGCAGAAGACGAGAGTCGATCAAAATTAAAAACTGTTGTTTACAACAAACCTTTTAATTATTCAAAACCAGTCACTTTCGTCACACCAACGGATTCTTCTAACACACCAAGGGTTATCATAAAAACGTCTGAGTCTTTTAATGTTAATCCGCAACCAGATTATGCACAAATTTATGGTCCTTTACCTTCCATCAGTGAAGTAAACTCAAAACCTGAAAATCGCAAAATTCTTAGATATTTTGATATTTTCATGGCTGACCTCAAAACTTTAGAACATGAGATAGAATACCATTCTGAAATAAAAGTTCAACACTTTCAATCGCCTCTAGCGCGAGAACAAAGAGACATTTTTCAGAAAAATCTTTTACCAAATGTTAAAAATTTGAAAAATTGTGCATTGTCTTGGGAACGGGACTTTCATAAGGAACTTGGAGTGATGAAGGTCGTTTTCGAGAAAACAGAAACATCTATTTGTAATACTAAACGTAAAAAGAAAATGTTAAGAAAAGATGTTGATCGACTCTTAAATGATGTTATCTGTGCTGATATCCATAATATTGTGCTATTGAATTCTGTGTCATATGCATCTGATTATATCTCTGCTGATACTGTTGACTCTGTGGTAACTGTTGAGAATACTGATAATGTGCTTCAGATCGAGTCTTTAAAAGCTGAAAATGAACGATTACTTAACGAACTTTACAATGAAAAACGTCGTCTTAATTGGTGTGAAAAAGATATTCACATTCAACAACTTGGTTTTCAAAACAAAATCGCTCAGTTGCGTGCAAAATCTTCTGATCCTAAAATTGAGCAACTGGCTGATCAAAACGTGTCTTTGAAAAGTCAAATCTCAAAATATGAACAAGAACTTGTAAAAGTTAAACAGGAATATGGTGTCATATTTGATTTACTCAATAAGACTCGTCATGAAGCATCAAACGAACTTGATCACTATCTTGCACACACTAGAGAAGTATTGCATTTTGCTGGTAATATTCATTCTAAAAATCAAGATTTGATTCACACTATCTCTAAGTTAAGAGAAATGTTAGGAAAGTATGAACAACTTCCGCCAACCATCATTAAGAGATTAGCACCAGTAACACTTAGTAATCGTGCACCTAGAATCCCTACTGCCAAATAACAAGTTGCTAACGTGCTTCCTTCTACTGAAACAGGAATAGTTGCGTCTTTTCCAAACGTCTGCACTTCACAGCCTAGGAGCACTCAATCGAAGAATAGGAAGTTGCGACCTAAGAAAAGATCAATAAGGAATGCTAAAGTAGAAGAACACCCTAGGACTATGAATAAGACTCACGTTGCTTCCACTATAGATATTGCGTCTGGTAAATGTAATAGAAATAGTGATGTAACGAATGCTAAACCTTTAAGTACTTTTGATATTCAGTCTGATGCACCTTGTGTTATTTGTCGTAAAAGTATGAATTCTGATTGTCATGACAAATGTGTTGCTAAAGCTATAATCTCTCGTTTACGGAATCCTAAGAACCGGCATACCTCTAGGCCCACTAATCATTCTAAGTCTGTGCTTGGTAGACCGCCTTCTTTAGATTCTAAGGCATGCATTGCTGTCCCTGTAGCTCCAGTTTCACCTCCTAAGAATGTAGTACCACCCAGTGCATTCACAAAGACTAAAGCAAATAGTAGTTATAGATGGCAGAAATGGATATATAACACACTAGGATTTAAATGGATGCCTAAAGTTATTAATGTGTGTATGTCTACTATCACTGCTCCGGAACCCCCTAACATTTCGGGTTCCACATCTACTTCTATTCCATCTGTGTCGTCTGTGTGTACTGCAGGTGATACAAATCATTCTCTGGATTGTTGATAGCGGATGTTCCCGACACATGACAGGCAACCTTAAACTGTTATCAAACTTTATTGCAAAGTTCATTGGCACTGTCAGATTCGGGAATGATCACTTCGCAGCTATCATGGGCTACGGAGACTATATCAATGGGAACATCGAAATCAGCAGGGTTTACTATGTGGAAGGCCTCGGTCACAATCTATTTTCAGTAGGTCAGTTTTGTGATGGAGATTTGGAGGTTGCTTTCCGGGAGAAAACTTGTTTCATTCGTGATCTACAAGGAAATGACCTTATGTCTGGCTCGCGTAATTCTAGTCTTTACACTATCTCTATGCAAGACATGGTTGCTTCATCTCCCATCTGCTTACTTTCAAAGGCAACATCAACAAACTCCTGGCTATGGCACCGTCGTCTCTCACATCTAAACTTTCAAACCATCACCAATCTTGCTCGACACAAATTAGTTGAAGGTCTCCCACGATTCCGGTATTCAAAAGATCACCTTTGCTCAGCCTGTGAACAAGGGAAAAGCACTCGTGCTCATTTTCCTTTAAAGGTGGAACACAGCTCTCAGCATGTGCTTCATCTTCTTCACATGGATTTATGTGGCCCGATGCGCGTGCAAACGATCAATGACAAACGCTACATCTTAGTAATTGTTGATGACTACTCACGCTGGACTTGGGTCTACTTTCTTCGAAGAAAAGACCAAGCTCCAAAGATGATCATCACCTTTCTCACAAAAAATACGTGTTCAGCTCCGCAACACCGTCAGACTAATCAAAACAGACAAAGGAACTGAATTTGTTAACCAAACCCTTCGTGAATTTTATGAGAAAGTGGGAATTCAACATCAAACATCTATTGCACGTACACCTGAACAAAACGGAGTTGTTGAAAGACGAAACCGAACGTTAGTGGAAGCTGCAAGAACAATGTTAATCAATGCTAAACTTCCAGATTACTTGTGGGCAGAAGCTGTATCTACTGCATGCTATACTCAAAACCGTTCTATGATCACAAAACGCCACAACAAAACACCTTTCGAGCTTGTCCACAACCATAAACCGAATCTCAAACACTTTCATGTATTTGGATCCCTTTGCTATCCAAATAATGATCGTGATGATTTTGGAAAGCTCAAAGCCAAAGCTGACATTAGAGTATTTATTGGATATTGTGAGAATTCTAAAGGTTACCGGATCTGGAATCGTCGTACAAAACAGGTGATGGAAATGATTCATGCTCATTTTGATGAACTTACGGAAATGGCTTCTGAGTATAACAGCTTAGAACCCGGTCACAACCGTTTAAACTTCCCTCAACCCCCATCATCCGCTGAACAAAGCCCCCAGCTCACTCGTCAACAAATGGAAAGGTTATTTGCTCCGCTGTTTAGTGACGATATTGATGAACGTGTTCCAGGTGTATCCGCTGTTTCCGCTGCTCAACCTGATACTACTCTTATACCTGATACACCTGCTACAACAACTACTGTTGAAGAAGCACCACCAGTTGACTCCACCACGACAGTTGAACACACCGCTTCCAACAATGATGAACCGGCTGATGATATTCTTAATGAAGTACCCCTACCTGCAGATTTTGATCCAAATGCGTTCTTTAACCCGTTTGCTAATGAGACTGCTGCACCAGATGTCGCAGAATCTTCAACAAACCATTTGAATCCTCATAATCTACACAATGTATACCAACATCAACCCTCTATACATCGATGGACAAAAGACCATCCTCTGGCAAATATTATTGGCAACCTGAATCAACCAGTTGTTACGAGACAACGTCTTCACACAGATGGTGAACATTGCATTTATGCACTCACTGTCTGCCAATCTAAGCCTAAAAACATTAAAGACGCAATGACAAAAGACAACTGGATTGAATCCATGCAAGAAGAACTCAACCAATTCAAACGTCTTGAAGTATGGGAACTGGTTGAAAGACCAACAGGGGTCTACGTCATTGGTCTCAAATGGATTTGGAAAAACAAATTGGATGCTGAAGGGAACGTAATCCGAAACAAGTCACGTCTAGTTGCTAAGGGTTATCGTCAGGAAGAGGGAATAGAATTTGAAGAATCTTTTGCTCCGGTTGCTCGTCTTGAGACTGTTCGGATATTTCTCGCGTTCGCGGCTCATATGAATATGACGGTCTTTCAGATGGATGTCAAAACTGCGTTTCTCAACGGACAACTGAAAGAAACGGTTTATGTCAGCCAACCAGAAGGATTCGTTGATCCCGAGTTCCCGAACCATGTCTACAAATTGAACAAAGCTCTTTATGGTCTCAAACAAGCTCCTCGGGCATGGTACAATAAGCTATCATCTTTCCTCATTGCTAATAATTTCACCAAAGGTTCGGTTGACCCAACTCTTTTTATACAATATCACGGGGCACATATCTTAATTGTTCAAATTTACGTGGATGACATCATTTTTGGGTCTATACATAAAAAGTTTTCAATCGCTTTTGCAAAACTAATGAAATTTTTTTGAAATGTCCATGATGGGTGAACTTACGTTCTTTCTAGGACTGCAAGTTCATCAATCACCCCGTGGTATTTTCTTGAGTCAGTCCAAATATGCCCTTGAATTGTTAAACAAATTTGGAATGAAAACCTGTGACACTTATGCCACACCAATGACTCATACCAAGAAGCTAGACGCTGATTTACATGGGAAATTAGTAGACCCTACCAAATACCGAAGTATTATTGGGTCTCTCATGTATCTAACAGCTAGCAGACCTGATATTGTCTTTGCCGTTTATCTATGCTCCCGTTATCAGTCGCGACCAACTGAAACCCACCTCTTTGAGGATAAAAGAATCCTCCGATACATCAAGGGAACCATTAACTTGGGGATCTGGTATCCGAAGGATTCTAGTTTTGAACTAATCGCTTTTTCAGACGCTGACCACGCAGGATGCTTAGACTCAAGGAAAAGTACTTCAGGAGCACTACAATTTCTTGGTGATAAACTGGTGTCCTGGCAATCAAAGAATCAGGATTGTACATCGCTGTCATCAACCGAAGCAGAATATTTAGCCATGTCCGCGTGTTGTGCTCAAGTCATCTGGATGAGAACACAACTCAAAGACTATGGTTACGTATTTGACAGAATCCCGATGTACTGCGACAATCGGAGTGCCATTGCGATCTCGTGCAACTCAGTTCAGCATTCGAAATCAAAGCACATCGATCTTCGCTATCATTTCATCAAGGACCACGTGGAACAGGGTACAGTTGAATTATACTTCGTGGGTACAGAATACCAATTGGCAGATCTTCTCACCAAAGCCTTGCCTCCCGCTAGGTTTAATGAGTTGGTCCACCGGATTGGTATGAGGTGTTTGACTCAAGAGGAATTGGATGACCTCCTAAAACAGTCTTAAAAACCTGTCAAACACCAAAATATCTTTTGTAAATACATTTTTCAAAAACAAAATACAAAAATATAAAACCTGATAAAACAACAAAAATATTCTTCCAATCTAATTTTCTTTCAACATGGCAAGTACATTTCTTCCATCAACACTATAATCTTTCAAAATTCAGTATTTTTCCGATCAAGTGTTGAGGGGGAGAAAATTAATACCAAACTGTTTCAAAAACATTCGTGTACTTGCATGTTATTCTATACCGGCTGTTTCTTTTATCAATGGTGGCAAACTTTTCTGGTTAAATGACACTCCTCGGACTAAAACTTATAACCTTTCATTATTTTCTTAAGTCGAGGGGGAGTGTCGTCAAGCTTATTTCTTAAAATCTTTGTTTGATAACCAAAACGGAAGTTAAATGGCTTTGGATGAAAAAGGAAAAGGTGGAGGGACCAAAACTGTCAAACCTTTAAAGTTATTTTAAATAAAACACCCCACCTAACTCTTTCACTTCACATTTATTACTCTCATCTAACTAATCCTACGCACAAAATTCGTTCAAGAAATCTGTGTTTTTGATCATCAAAGTGTAAGTGTTTTTATGATCTTAACGTTAATACAAGCAAAGGTTTTGAATTTGATGCAAATCCAACGGCTAAAACGTTAGATATGTGTGATTATGTGTTCTAAGCATAAGCGTATGAACACACAATCATTGGTGTGTGTTTGTGGTTGAAAAGAATGTGTCAAAACGTGTCTTTAACAACAATGATACTATTTTTACCCTCAAAATCCACCCAGAAACACAAATTGATGGTTTTTCAAAATTAGGGTTCTTAAGTCGATTTGGGTATTTTAAAATGTGAATGGTTTTGGTCAAATAGATTGTTGTGTGATGATTATATCATGTTGAATTAATGTTATCCAGGCCCTATTACAACCCAGAAACACTAATTAAGTCAGAATTAGAAATTAGGGTTTAATGTTCGTGAGTTTGGGTATTTTTGATTCACCACGAATAAAATGTTAATACTTGGTTAACTCTCTCATGTAACATCTTAGAACTACCAGAAAACGTTTGGTGCAATTTCCATGGTTAGAATTGTTATGCGTAATTCTTGAACTATTTAGGATTTTGGTTTACGCGTAAGACTTTCTACGCGTAAACTGTAAAATGTGTTTCATGCCATAATTTGTTTCAAAATGACTATACATGTTAAGATTGCTGATATGATGACTTTATTTCAGGTTTGCTACGCATAAAACTCAGAATCAAGGTCCTTGTTACTCTACGCATAAGGATCACCTTACGCGTAGAAAGTTATGCGTAAGAGAAATTTTACGCGTAGCTGTTACGCGTAAGGTTCTACAAAGGGACTAAGCGTATCCTGTGAAGGATATGCGTAAACAGTGACCTCTACGCATAAGGTCTACTCTTACGAGTAAGCCTTACGCGTAAGGTTTATATACGCCTACGCTTAAGCTCTACGCTTAAGGTCCCCTTTTCCTACGCATAACATTTCTTACGCGAAAGTAAGGATCCTACGCATATACCACTCCTGTTTGCGCGTAGCTTTATCATTTCTACGCCTAAGCCTGGATTGACCTTAATTTTGAATTGTTACGTGTACAAACCTGTAAATAAACTAATCATATCGTCACGAAACCAATAATGCCACTAATAAACTTAAACGTTTGATATGTTGTGAACTATGAGTGATAACATAAACTTTAAAACTTAAAGTTAACTAAATCACGAAACATTTCACGACGTCATTGGACTATTGAACAAACAAGTGACTTAGGACTCGTAACAATCATTAACACTGTACATTCAATAATTAGACAATAAAAACCTTCTGTTGACTAACATTATGTGTTTCGATATGTTGGTTCTTTTGGCTAATGTTATTTCAGATCACGACATGGCTGCTCAAATGAATGTGGATGCACCAGAAGTTCTCACAATTGCTGACATCTTCCCTAATGGCTATCCGAGAAAGATTGGAAAAAACAACCTTCGGGTTGACTTTGAAACCCTCACATGCTCAGAATCTTCCTGTTTGATTGCTGTGGATGTTCTAAAGAATCATCCCTACCAGAACATGCTCTCTCACTCTGCTACAGTACCAGAGATCTACATGCAAAAATTATGGAATTCAATACAGAGGATCACAGGTCAAAGTGCAGTGACAGTGACGCTCAATCACAAACAAGTCACCATCACTCATGCAGACTTACGGGCTGTTCTTCTCATTCCTGAAATCGAGCCAACCGACTTCTTTGCCACACCTACTGAGGAGACAGTTCTTCAATTCCTGATTGATATTGGCTATGATGAAGCTTCAGGAATTATCACTAAGCACTCTCATGTGGAGCTTAAGAACATTCCTCAACCATGGAGAACCCTCTACATCATTATCACCAAATCGGTCTCTGGTCGTGATAGTGGCTATGAGCATCCTAAGCTCATGGAACTACAAATTTTCTGGTCATTAATCAACAAAAAGGACATCAAAATTGAAGCACTGTTATGGGAAGACATGATGTCATTTCACAAGAAACTTGGCTCAAAGATTCCCTATGTTAGATACACAAAATTGTTGATCCAGAGAGCACTTGGACTTCTTCCTGATATTCCACAAAGGCTCAATGACCCAGACAATCACGATATGTTGACTGAACCTACCCTATCAGTCAGAATCAAGGAATCGTCAACAAAGAAACAGGGTGCTGTATTACCTGATCACCTTCTGTCTAATGAAATCAAAAAGCTCGAGACATACAAAAGGTATCTAGTAGCAGTAAGAGAAGGAAAAGTTGGTCATCTCGATGAAAAGTCTTCTGAAACACCTATAAGGAGAACCAGAAGAGGCAGTGCAGGAAGTGCTGCAAGTACTGAAAGTCAAAGGAAGTTTCCCAAGAGGAATCCTCCTCGTAAAAGGACTGTTCATTCTAAGGAAGTTGTTCCCATTCCCGTACCTAAACCTGAACCACAGAGAAAGCTAATTGACGAGGACTCGGAAGGTACTGCATCAGAAGAAGAGACTTTCTACTCTGAAACTGCTGAAGATGAAACCACAACGGTATCTAAACCTCCCAGTCCTCCAGCTGAACATGGAAAAGGGAAGACTCATGTACTTGTGCCTTATGAAGAAAGCTCAGATGAAGATGAAGAGAAACTGGATACTTCATACAGGAAGAAGTTTAAATTCGTTAGACACCTTCAAAAAGCTGAAGAATTTGCAAAAGACCAAATGGGTGGCCCTAGAGGATCAAGTGGTGCTGCCCACTCTAAACCAACTCCTGATGCGGTTAATCAACCCGATAAGGGAGCTGGTGCCACCACTCTTGTGCAACAACAAACGCTTGTGGAGGAGTCTACTGATTATAACATTGAGGAACCAGAAAAGGATAAGACTGAGAAAGAAAAGACTGATGAAGAAGCTATGGCTCAGACGGAAGAAAAGGATAAATCTGGACAAGATAACGAAGAGAATTATGATGATTATCTTCTCAACAGTCCAACTCGTACCAAGGAGGATACTTCTACACCTCCAAAGGACCCTGAACCTCCTCATGTCTCCTCATCATCAGATTCATCATCTCACTCTTCACCACCACCATCTAAAAGATCAATCAAATCAACACCCAAATCAGTGAAGAAGCCAACTCGATCTTGGATTTCTCATGCTCATAAAAGAATTGGGAATGCTGTCAAACAAGTCAGAAAGAAAGACATGCTCTATAGGAAGATGAATTTCTACGCTGATCAGATACAGTATATTCATGATGATATCGACAAGATGCAAGTTGAAAGTAAGTATGTCCAGAAGCTCATGAAAGATGATCTTCAAGGGAAAATGGACGAAATGATCAAAGGATACACTCACCAGTTCCTTATGGAGGTCGTTCCGAAACTGACAAAGGAGATGTATACCAGACAACTGTATCAAAATCTCTTGCATCTAGCCAAACAAGCCATGGAATCAACTCCGATGAATTTAAGCATCAATCCAGTTGAATCCACAATTTTCTCAGATGATGAATTGGTGAACAGGCTAGTAGCGCAAATGTCGAAACGCTCTGCAACGTTTGCCTCACACGAAGCTAAACTGTTTGAAGCTCTACTGGAATACCAACTCAGGTCCTCATTCCGAGAAGAAGCTGTTAGGCCCAAACGTTCAAGAGATGATGAAGACAAAGATCAGGATAAGGATAAAGAGCCCAAACGCAAAAAGAAGTCTGATGAATCATCCTCTATTCAGTACTCGATGCAACCTCCACCACTACGGACTCCTGCTCAACAAAGATCTCCTCCTCGTTCTTCTACAGATAAACCTCAGGATTCTTCTGAATTACCACCCGAGACTCAGAAAACTGGTGATCACTTTGAGTATACGGGTGGTGACGATGAGGAAGTCCGTGAGCCCCTACAACAACCCACCTCTCCCAAACTAGTTCAGAAACCAGAATCCTCATCTAGGCCTAAACAAAAGAAGAAGAAGGCGCCCATGGTTGACGTTGTATCATGGCTAGATGACGATAAAACAGAGGAATTTGAATGGTTCTCTACTCTTGTTAATTCCACCCCCTACCCAGCTGAAGGTCAAGATCTGGTAGACGGTAATACATTGGAGCATGCTAAGATTCTGCAAGAAAAGTTCCATGTGAAGAAGATGACAAAATCTGAGTTGAGGCGAATCAAGAATGAAGCTTTTCAACTGTGGAAAGATAGCTCAGAAAGTGCCATCGAGGTCGAATATCACCTTGAAAACATTGCTCGAGCTATGTCTAACAACATGGATTGGCTCAACCTAGAAGCAAACATCGACTTCACCAAACGGGACAACCCTCCATACTACACCGACTGGTCAAAACCTCTACCAACAATTGGCCAACCAGATGAACCTAGGATTCCATTCAGATATTTCTTCAACAAAGACTTGGAATTTCTTTTACACGGTGGCGATGGCTCAAGGAAATACGCTACATCTTTGACACTTCCATTCCCCGCAGCAATATACTCAAACTGCATAGCTATCGAGGAAAGAGCTAATCACTTGTTCTCCAAAAAAGTGGAAGCATACGACCGAGATGCAATGTACGGGATTCATCATTGGCCGGAACGCCGAAGAATCTACTATAGAAGCTGCCAGGTTCAGAAGTCTCAACATGCAGTGTTCAGTACTAAGGATATCGTTGCCATCAAACACGTTGATCTTTCGACCAAATGGGACTACACTTTTCTCAAGAAGATTGTGGTCAAAAGGCAAGATGAACGGGATTATGCATTCTCTGAAGCTGACTTTGAGAATTTGTCTATCAACGACATTGAAGACATGTACCTTGCCAAAGTACAGGGTCGCATGAGGCAATTTTCAACTGAAGTACAACGTGAATTCATCAAGTCACTGCTCATCTTCATCAGACGCATAGTCATCAAAGAACGTGTAGAAGATCTCCAACTTGCAGTTGAATCATATCAGACTCGTGTTAACTTCACTCCACCTCAGCTTGATCTTCCCGACATCAACCAGCTCTCACAATATACACTCATCAGCAAACCATTCGGCGTCGTTTACCGCAGTGAACTTCAACGAAATTTCTTAATGGCGTGTAGTGATCTTCACAAGTTTGGGGATCACACTTTGAAGATGGTTAGGGACGGATTGGCTTATAGGTTGAAGGATATACGTCAAAAGATTGGGTATCCTAAGCGATGGAATTCTCAGGATCGAAGGGATGTGAGGAGGATCATCAAAATGATTTATGAAAGGTTGTATAGAAGGGATCAGTTCAGAACATTGGAAAGCTTTGTTGGTGGTCGACCCAGGATTAACATCACCGGCTATCAATGCCCTGTTCGCACTCCTGGCAACATCACTGGACTTCCTGGTACCCCTTGAACTGCTTCTTTATAAATTTGGATGTGTGATTATATATGTCTATGGCTTGTGCACACATAACAGTGTACAACCCGTAATTGTCAAGAAAGGACCTTGTGGTACGCTTCAGTGCCACAATCCTTATAAAAGGAGCGAAAGCTTCTTACTTTTGAGTAAAACCTATCAAACCTTTCATTTTTCAAGGTTTTACTCAAAAGAACAAGTACTTCCCCGTAAGATTTTCAAAACCTCAACCGTTTATATCACTTGTTGAGGGGGAGTATTTGAATTATAACTTTGTTCACAAATTGTTCATAGTGGTCATCTTCTCGCAACACTCGAAATGGTCATATTTATTCTCAACTTTTCAAAAATAACATTTATATATGCCATTTTTGAGGGGGAGAAAATTATGTGATAAGAAATATGTTGTGTAAATGCAAATGAATCTTTGTGTAATAGACTTAACCAACGAATTGACGGCACTAAACTGTTAGTAAATCAAAAAGACTTGTCCGGGATGGGTAATAATTTCAAGCTAGCTCGCTAGTAATGTAAACGTGTCTTGCAAAGGACTTGTCCGAGTAGAAAGTACCATTCGAGAAACTCTTGGAAGACATGAACTCTGACGGGTATGACAACCTTTCGAGGATTGTCTACACCTTCAAGGTAGTTATTAGAGCTAGTTGTCACCTAAAAGCTGTCAATGTAACTCTTTAACTATGCAACGTAACCGTGTCTCGCGGGGGATTGTCTATCTTGAGTTGATCAATTCATAAATTGCGCGCTCTTTCCTCACTGTGCAGATTTCCGTAAAAACTCTTTAGCACATGTGAAGGGGGAGTATTTCTGAAAATCTAAAACTCTTGAAGTGTTCAAACATGTTTTTTCATTCACAAATGCTTCAAGAGATTTTCATGAAAAGATGGTTTTATGGCAATGGAGTTATAAGGTGATTAAGGTTAGGAATAACCATCCTATGATCCGCCAGAGCCGGAGGGATCTACCCAAGGACATCACAAATAGTTAGTACTTAGAAGTCCTTAGGTAAGATTATAAAAAGGAGAAAATGAGAATCGGTGAAAGAAGGAGTTGAAGAATTAAAAAGAAATGCAAAGAAAAGGGTGAAAAGAAATAGCCCTCCAAATTATTCAACTTAGGGCAGACACCGGGTTCAATTCATATGCTACTGGTTGTCACTTAGTGAAACTGGTATTGAAGATTAAAAGTCGTCATGGACCCAGTGACGCATGCACTAAACCTTCTTAGCCACTCAAGTTTCTCTCAACAGAAGCTTGTTTCATTCTCACAGGGAGCCCTACGTAAACTATTGGCTTTCTCTTAGAGATCGCTGGTATTGAAGAAGGAGACCCTCTCCCTAGTCTCCGCTCAGGAAAACCAAAATGCACTATTGAGTCTAGAGCCACGAGATTCATCAAAAGATCTCTTAGGTACACTTGACATTTCATCACTTGATGTTCAACAATAAGAACATCAGTGGTACGTTATCGAGTCCTTCACAGATCTTAGCAATCTGTCGAGAACATTTATGAGAGGTTCACAACTGTGATCCTCAGTGATTGAATGGAAACTCCTGCTAGGGTCAACATCAAACAGCCCTGACAGCAGGTCACTTCGGTAACTCCCCATGGATTACGCTTAGTGTGTCTCAAACGGTCTACAGTTGTGAGGTGATGCTTTGGTGTACCTCAGCGACTCATCTGAACTGTAGATGTACTTCGGTACATCGCGTTATCTCACTTGTGGGACTCCAGTTCAGGAACGGCCTTTTTAAGAATTAGAGTTGTGTTTTCACACTATGCTGTTAACACTCTCGAAGTTCAAACTTGTAAGTGCCGGAATCCGCTTATTACTAACCGTTTGAAATGTTTTCTTCTTATGGAAGCTCCGGAGCGGGATGATCGTGCAGATTCTTCTCATGCTCACGCCAACATCATCACTAATGGAAGTTCTATCCAAAAGCAACATAACAGTCAGAATGATTCTTCGTCAAATCAAAGAATCTACAAAGTTAAAGACTTAAAGAACTTCACCAGTACTGAATTCCAACGTCAAATAGCGTGTGAGCATGTTGAAGAACGACGTAGAGACACTGTAGCGGCGAAGCAGACCTGAGGCAGACTTGATGCAGACAACAACATACTATCACTTTCATCATAAAGAACAATGATCAAAGAACAAAGTTAAAGATGACGTCAAAGCATAACTGTTCAAAGATAACTATCTCTCTACACTGGGGAGATTGTTCGAATCAAGGCATTCCTTCTCACAAGAAAGAAGAATGTCAGAAGACGTCAAACCTACTATTACATCAACGCCTTCACCGTTTTCATCACCAACACTTGAGGGGGAGATTGCTGGAATCACTCCTAAACCTTAATTCAAGTGTTTGTTTCTCATATGTAATAGATAGCTTATTATGGCCTTTATGTTTGTTTAAGGTCAAGCTTATGTAGAAGGCCCATAAGCTTAGGCCCATGTCCAATAAGGAAAAGGGAAGGAGTAGGAGTGTTGCCCTAGCTCCTTGCCTATAAATACTATGTAATAACCCTCACTTGAGGGTTGGTTGTTCAATTTATTCCTTTCACTCACTCTCTACGCATAACCGGTATTAGCTTAACGTGTGTGTGTGTTTGGTTTACTTGTTCAATCGCCTTTATCTCTTTCTAGTAAGCTTGTGTTGTAAATCTAGTGACCTAACAACAAGTTAACGGGAATGCATGTGGTGAGAAGAAGATGTTAACTTTCTATTCCCCATTCGGACAATCTTGAAGAAGGTCGAGTCTACAGTCGGTTCTACATTCTCTGCTACATGTTAGAAGACTAAATACGAGTTGCATTTGATTATCTAAAGACTTCTTCTTAATCTGGGCATTTATCAAACAGATTGTCGGTTTAGGGGAGAGCACTAATTGGGGGAGAGTGAAATGTCGAATTTAATCCCCAATTAGACTTGCTCACATTCTTCAGCAAGTTGATTCTCACAAAGACTTCAAGCGATCTTCTCATCAGATTTCAAGTATTTGGGCTTATAATGTTTTGCTGATTCTGAAGTATCAAAACCAGCAAGGGGGAAGGTGACACGCATCTAAACGCGAGTAAACTTGATGAGCTTAATACTTCTAAGTGATTGAAGATATCCCGGGAAGATGAAGGTCATTACCGCAGAGAAACTCAATGATTATCTCATGGCGTTTAGTGTTCTTATTCCAACTATGTGGGGGAAGAGATGGAAGTGTTAGTTTCTGAAGATGAAAGAGGTACACAAGTGTGTGATGATTTTGATGTTATCACAATCATCAGGGGAGAGAGATTGTGTACATTGGGGATGCTCAGCTGTTTTACTTGAGGGCTTAATCAGTGATTCAGAGATATAATCACCTATTCCGGAGTGGACATCCGCACAGATTGTCATCCGCAGAGATAATCAGTGATTCGGCCTGCTTCTTCAATGTTATCGGTTATTCTCTCTTTGGGCATTCGGGTACTTCGGGTTCTTGAGCTTCATACACTTTCTTCAGGGGGAGAGAAAAGTATACATCGGGGTTATTCTTTGGCTATTGGACTTAATTTGCTACTTCGATGGTATAAGTTTCTTTGTCTTTGGGTATGTGTATTCGGGTTCTTGAGCTCTAGTCTAAGAGACTGACTGCATCAATTCATCTACTTGGGGGAAGTGGTCTCTTGACACCTTTTGGAATGGATTGCTTCTGACTTCAGTGGAATGAAATTTGAGAAGAACTATTTAAATATGGGATGATACGTTGCTGTTCTTCTATTTTGATGATATAACCCCGAACGGAGAATCTCGATCATCGTTCTTAAAAGGAGCAGCGGGATTTATGATAATGGTGTGCTTCTTTGTGCACCTGGCTAAGTCAACCTTGAAATAGATCTTCAAATCTGCTCATCTAATGGATTTTCGGTTTGGGGGGAAGCTGCCAAAGTCTCTATTTCTCAAAGGCTCATGTTCTATCTTCTATTCTGGAGCCTCGGAAGCCTTGGTGGTGGAAGTTTAAGAGATGACAAATTCTATCTTCTACGACGTGCTGCTCGATATCCTTATCTCGGTACTCGTATCATCATCCTCTTAATCTATATCATCTTCTCTATCATTGTAAATATTTTTCAAAAGCCAAATACAAAAATATAAAACCAACAAAAACATAATAGAAAATTATAAAACCAACAAAAATCCATAAAAATCAGAAAATTTGAAAAAGTCCAAAAATATTGTTTTTCTAAGACATGTCTTCTGGTATCGATAACATCTGTAGTCTTAGAAATGTCATTCAATAATGGCACGGGACCATAGATGAAGTTTGAGCAGGAGGTGTAAATATTCTTTTTTTCAAAACATGTCTAAAAATATGGCTTGCAGTTACTTCAGACTGTAACCCGTGCTTAAAACATGGTTTGCTATTATTTCAGATAGCAACCCGTTTTTCAAAGAAGGAAAGTGCTACACTTAAACGATTTTCAAAAATTTCGTGCACTTATCCTAAAACTTATTGAGGAAAATATGTCGAAGGACTGCTGTTCCTACACAAATGTTTTTCCGTCTAAAATTCTTCAGAAAAATATTAGTTGTATTTCAAAATGGTGGAAAATGAGTTGCTTGAAAAATCAATCAGAATCAGAGTTTTTATAAAATTTGCAAACTCAATCAATGACTTCAGCGCTTTTAGTCTTTTCATAAAATGAGTCATTGATTGAGGGGGAGAATGCTTTTCAAATTTATATCATCTATCAGACTTATCTAATTATCCTAAATGCTTAACTAAAAAATGATGTTAACCTACGTTGAAGGACCAGGTGCCTAGGATATGATTGTTAGGATTAGATGATTAGTGTTTGATCAACACATTATTCCCATGCTTTATATGATCTGATTGATATGTTGAATTGACTATTATTAGTCGATTGCTGTTTGGGTGATGTCGACCACCATATATCTGTATGTGTGTTCACTAACGTATGCAGGTATATTGGTATATAAGAATGTTCCCGATCCAGATCCCAAAATTGAAGATGATTGGATGCCGAAAGGAAAGGGTAACTATATCTTGGGTTGACAAATGAAGAAACGGAGCTTAATTGGACTTCTATGGAGAGTTGGCATAAATGCAACGTAAGAGGTTTCACTGCATCAGCAGATGGGTTTCTTCATCAGCAAATGATGAAACGGAGCTTAAGTTGACCTCAGTTGGCATTAAAATGCAACGTAAGAAGTCTCACTGCATCAGTAGATGATTTTTCTTCCAAAGCCCTACAACAACAACATAAGCTTCTCAACCACCTAACGTATCTTTGTACAGGATACCATTTTTAAACAATTTTGAAAAATTTGAATAAATTGTTTTGAAAATGGAAAATATTGTTTTGAAAATAATTTTGACTTAATTTTGAAAATCACCGGACTTCATTTTATCAAAACTTAAGTCACTCAATCATCGACTACGGTCATCGATTGAGGGGGAGAGTGATTTAAATTAAAATATTTTCAAACGATATTTCTTCACAAAAGTTCCGATTTGTACGAAATAAAGTGGTGATCTAAAGATTTAATGTTATGTCATGGTATAATTTTCTTTAAAACTCAAAGATCTATCAAAATGAAATTTTTTCTGTTCTTGTTTGATTGTGAAATTATTTTATTTTAAATCAAGATCTCTTAAAAACTATCATACCTGACACTAACAATCTTTAATGTCTAAAATTGATCCATATCGGTCATTTTTCTGAATTAAATCTTGCCACGTCTTTCCCCAAAATTTTCTAAATGATTTAAATCAATTGGGATCACAAATCTCAATTGGTTTGAAATTTTTGATCGGGGGAGAGATCGTGATTTAAATCTCAAATATGTTTTAATGGAATTGGTTTTAGTCCTTCAAAGGCACTCATGCCTCCATGTGTCAAACGATTTCAATATATGATGCACATGATTGAGGAGGAGCATTTATCCAAAAACAAGATGAGTATTTAAACAAGGCCACAATTTCTCCCATGTTTTCCAAACCTTATTAAATCACTTGGGATCCAAAATCTCAAAGGGTTTGATATTTTTGATCGGGGGATAATTTGTGATTTAATATGAAATTTGATAAACGATGATCGTTTTGATTCAAAGTGCAAGTTATCTCTAATATGTGCCAAACTCTTTCGTATATCGATGCACATATTGAGGGGGAGCGAATGGTTGATTAATGGCTTTTGTGATCGTGGTTGTGCTTCAAAAGAACTCTTTCCTCTATGTGATAAAAATGATTTCAAAAATCCTATGCACATATTGAGGGGGAGAATTTACCAAAAGAAATTCAAATGGCTCTTTCTACAGAAATTGTGATCAAGAAATTATTTCAAAGAACTCTTGCCTCCATGTGCTAAACAATTTCAAAATCATACGCACATGTTGAGGGGGAGAATTTCTAAATGATCAAAAACAATTAAGGTAAAAAATGTTTTGATTTTATATCACAAGTACCTTGATTGGATTTTCCAAATGATTTTTCAATTGGTTTCGAGAAGGAATGAACTGTACCAAAAGACCGACCATTTTACTTTATGTATGGAGTTATAAGGATGGTGAGGTTAGGTATTCGTTCCCACGATCCGCCAGAACCGGAGGGATCTACCCAAGGACAATCCACTAGATAGTGTAGAGCCCTTAGGTATGATGAAAAAAAAGAGAAAAATGAGAAATGGGAAGAGTGCGGACTGAGACAGAGCTAGTACTGGAATAAACCAAACAAGGTTCTAGTTATGAAGTCTCAGTAAGCACTGAAGGGGTTGAAGAATGAAAAAGAAATGAATATGAAAAGGGTGAAAAGAAATAGCCCTCCAATAATTCAACCGTAGGGCAGAAACCGGGTTCAATTCATATGCTACTGGTGGTTACTAAGGTAACACTGGTATTGAAGACAAGACATCATGGACCCAGTGATACACTGCACTACAACTTCCCAAGCCACTCAAGTTCCTCTTAAAAGGACTTGTTTCATTCTCACGGGGAACCGACATAATCTATCGACTTTCCCTTAGAGATTGTTGATATTGAAGAAGGAGACCTTCTCCCTAGTCTCTGGCATAGGAACCAAAATGCACAATTGAGTCTAGAGCCAAGAGATCATCCACAATATCTCATTAGGACACAAAGTTAATGAAGACTTGTTTTTTCACACAATGTGGAAAGTAAGTATATATTGAGAGTCCTACGCATTATCCTTGTGGTATTGCGAGAACATCCGAGTGATATGTAAAAATATTCACAATGAAGATGGAAATCCTTCTAGAGCCAACATCAAACAAGCTCTTGGTGGGTGACATGTGAGATCTTCTCGTAAGATCAAACTTGTGACAACTGGATAGAAACGATGGGGAGATTCAATCTTGAATCAACCTTGGTCCAGGAATGGAATTGACGAATACTTTTGGAAAAACCGTTCGATGTGCAAATCTTCTTTTCTCTAGCACATCGAATGTGTATTTATGTTTTCAAACACAAAAAGTATCTCTGATTGAAAAAATACTTTTGGAAAAACCGTTCGATGTGCGAATCTCTTCTTTTATCTAGCACATCGAATGTGTACTCTTTTCAAATATAAAAAGTATTTATGATTGAAAATTGATCTTTCTCATAAAACCTTCGTCGTATTGCAAAACTCTTTCTTCTAAGCAATACGAGATTGTTTTTCAAATAATTTTTCATCAATCAGTGAATCTCAATTCGCTGGTTCACTCACTCCATGTTGTCTTCTTTGAGACGTTCCGATTTGAGAACAGCTAGAACAGCTGCGAAACCCTGTCAAGGAGATTCTTTAGAATTATACCTGATCAACGGGGAACCATGGGCCGTGTACCTCAATTCAACGAAAGTGCTCAAAGACACTTTCGTGTGTTTTATTGCTAACTGTTGTTTGCAGGTACATATGGACGGTTGCAGCTGATCAGAATTGATGAGTCAATCCAAAGCCGCATGCTCACAGCATCTACACTTAATTGAAGAAATCATGACTGGTGCATATTTACATAACCTGGCTCTGATATTTTTATACTATGCTTCTGCTACGCTGCTGCAAATATCATGAACCAGTAAAGCTTCCGCTACTCTGATGGAAAGATGTCATGATCCAGAAAGTGTGAGCATGTCGGTCCGTAAGTCACAATTTCACATGATGGCAACACAATAAAGGGTGATCCAGAGATTTACTGTGGCTGATGATCTCAAAGAAAGCTCGAAGATCATCAAAGATGTGGATCAGTTAAAGGCCTCCACTAAAAGTACAAATCAATGCGGACTTTGAAGAATCGCTACTAAAGCACAAAGATTGCGGAATTGAAGAATTGAAGTCTACGAGATCAAGAACAAAGTCAAGAATAGAATTCTAGGATGCAAAATGTATTTCATGGGGTGACCTCCCTTAGGGGGAGATTGTTAGGAATTGGAAATTCTATATTAAAGTGTTGGTCACCCCAATTAAAGTCTAGCATAAGTTAGCTCGTAGACTTGTAGTTATTTACGTTATTTAGTAGTTAATTAGTTTGTCAGTAGCGTAGAATAGTTTAGTGTAACACCGTGGAGGAAGGACGGGTCTTTACCCACTGTATGCCTGATCCACAGTCCGTCAGGAGGACATTAGCTTTGTAACTATAAATACCCCTTCCATCCATGGAAGGGGTGGTGCTTTTCAATCTAAACTTTCATAATTTACAAAGCAAGTCTCTAGCAAGAAACACCTTCTCATCTCTTTCTCTCTCAAATGACTAACATATATTTCCATCATCCAAGACTACCCGAATCATCAAACACAATAATATTACGATCCTACAAAAGACATTGTTGAAGCAAAGTTATGAAAACTTCTCTGCTTCAAGCAATGACTCACTTGATAGCATCTTCACCAAACTCCAGAAGATTGTTAGACAACTGACTGTGTTTGGCATTGAGGTAGAAAAGGAAGACCTTAATTTGAAGTTTCTAAGAAGTTTGCCTTCAGAGTTTCATGATAATGTTACAGTCTGGGAAAATAAACCATATATTGAAACTATGAAGCTCAATGATCTTTACAATAACTTCAAACTCATTGAACAAAGATTGAAGAAGGCTGGGAAACTTAGTACAAGCTCAAGAAGCTTGGCTTTGATGTCAACCTCTGTTGACAGTGATGATTCTGAAGATGATTGTGATGATGATATTGCCATTGGTGGTTCTACAGTTTCCACTGGTAATGTTAGTGTTACCACTGCAGGTTCAAAGAAGAAGATTGCTGGTATTAGAGTTCCTACCTTTTATGCTTTTATCTCCACTCAAGTTAATGGCTCTATATTAACTCATGAAGACATAGAGCAAATTGATGAAGATGACTTGGAGGAGATGGATATAAAATGGCAAATAGCTCTTCTTAGCATGAGGGCTAGGAAATTCTACAAGAAGACTGGCAAGCCAATTCACATCAATGGTGGTGAAACTGCAGGGTTCGACAAAAAGAAAGTAGAGTGTTTCAATTGTCACAAGTTGGGGCATTTTGCTAGGGAATGCAGAAGACCAAAGATGAAGGACAACAGGTCTACTTGGTACAAGCAAAAGAAAGAACCAACTGTGGAAGAACCAAAGGCAATGTTGGCAATTGATGGTGTGAGCTATGATTGGAGTTTCATGGCTGATGAACAGGAGGAAGAACCTTCAGATGCTGCTCTTGTGTCTACTGAATTTGCTCTCATAGCTTTCTCTGACTCTGAGGTACAAAACTTTGAAAGTTGTTCTAAAACATGTAGGGCTGCTATAGAAGTTGAAAGGCTTAATGAATCTTATGAAAGTCAAAGAACAGAGTTGTTTGCTGCTAATTATGCTGTGTCAAATCTTAGGAGAGGTATAGCTGTATTAGAAAAACAACTAGAGCACTATAGAGAAAATGAGTCAAAATATAATGATGATATGATTCTTCTTAGAAGAGAGGTAGATCATAAGACAACTGTGAATGAGGCTTTCCAAGAAGAGCTTGAAAAACTTAAAAAGATAAATGAAAATGTCAATTTAACTGTAGACACTTGTTATTATCAGTCTAAGTCAATTGATAAAATTTGGAATGCTCAAATCACTAGTAAAGTTAAGTCTGGTATGGGTTATAATACAGTGCCTCCACCACTAAGAGGTGTTCCATCACCTCCAGGTATAGATTTAGCTCATACAGGTTTAGAAGACTTTCAGGAACCTATTCGTGAATATGGTCCTCTCAAAACTGTGAAATGTGAGGAAGAGGTTAAGCATGAAACTGATGTTTTTGAAAGTGCTAGTGACTCATCAGTTGTTGATGAGAATGTTAAAAAGAATGTAGAGGCTTCTATCCCAAAAGTTGTTAATGCTGTTACAGAGGAACCTAGGAGACAAGCTAATAAACCTAGATAAACTGTAAGGTATGCTGAGATGTATAGGAACAAGTCAACAACTCCTAGGGGTAACCAAAGGAGTTGGAATCATGTTAAATCTTAACAACTAGGTAGTAACTTTGTGATGAACAATAAAGCATGCTATATCTGTGGTAGTTTTGATCATTTACATGCTTATTGTGACTATCGTGTTGGGAGAAGGGAAGTCCATGGGAATAAAAGGGGGGGAGACAAACATGTTTCAAAACAATTTACACCCTAAACCACACAGCAAAATGATCCCAAGAGCAGTTCAACTAAGAAGTGGTTTTAAACTTTTGCCACTGCTAAAACTGTTAACACTGCTCACCTTAAATCACCTGTTACAAGTGCAAAATCCAAAACAACTTTTGCAAAATCTGCACAAACAGGGAAAAGTACTTTTCAACATAAAAAGGTTCATTATAACCAACAGTGGGTACCTAAAACCAAACGAGCAGTTACCACTGCTCATTCAAAAGTTCCCACTGCAAGGGTTGTAAACAAGAAAAGGGGGGACATGGGCAATGCTGTGAAGGCCTCAGCACGTTGGGAATGGAAACCTAAAGGAATTACCTCATCAACCAATCCCAATGGTGTATCAATGACTTTTGATAGATTTAACTATATTGATACACGAGGCATATCCAAGTCAATCATGGCTTGGGTCCCCAAAAGAAACTAACTCTTTACTTATATGTGCAGGAACATCCAAGGACAAAAAGAACAGATCAAGGCTACACAAATAGTGGATGTTCAAGGCACATGACTGGCAACAAGTCCTATCTCTCAGATTTTGAACATTATGATGGACAGTATGTCAGCTTTGGAGGTGGAGTTAATTGAAATATAAAATGGAACAACAAGTATGATGCAAGAGTTTTAAAGCAAATAACATGGATTTTTATTATTATCAAACAAAACTGCATACTGAGTGCAGTAGATACATCCATGAGATACTGACAACAAACATCATTACATAAACTGATAAACTGAACACATCACACAACTACAACCTGATTACAAAAGCTTCACATCCTACCCCAACCCTACTCCAATCTAACCACCATCTACCACCTAAGGCTTCTTAGGGAAGGCCCACTCTGGCATCTCTTTGGGCGCCATTCGCCTATCAAGCACCCTCCACACCTTGAGGCATGCTAGCCCTATCACCACTCCTCCAACAGGTGGTGAGGATAATGAAGGACCCTCTTGTGGTGGTGCTGTTAACAGTGGTGGAAAAGGTGGTGCCTGTAGCTCTCCTGGAGGAAGGATTGCAGCAAGGGGAGGCAACTCAGGACTCTTGAAGATGTTTCATCATATGTGCCTTCATATGGAGAAATGTAGCTTGAAATGGAATCTGAGTTATCCTCTTTGATGATGGCATCCTGAGGCATTGGTTGGAGAGATGAAGGACCAGCAGCAAAAGGATTTGAAAGAGCACTTGAATGTATTATCTTTCTTGAAACAACCTTCTCATACTCTTCTTTATCAACTCTCCCAGGGTTACTCAAAACAAAGTCATCACAGGAACTATCAGATGAACTGCTAGATGAAAGGTTGATTGGGTTGGAATGACTCATGATGATATTTGGAGAGAAGTAAGTTTGTGTGAGAGAAATATTTTTGGAGTATGTGATATGAGTGGTTTGTGTGTTTTTGATGCTTAAATACAAGTTAAGCAGGTTTCAGTAAGTTAATGTGGGGAAGGTGTAAGTGGTTGAGGAGTAAATGAAGTCTTTGACTTTGGTGGACGGATTAATGACTTGGAGTTGACTTGGTGACTGGGTGGTTAAGTACTGTTCTAACCACTGCTAGCATACTCTTGAACTCACTTCTGGTTATTTTATAACCACTGCTATCCTTAACAATACTTTCTGTGTGTGGTTTATGTTTTTGTTATACATGTTTGAAGGATTCTACATTGGAGTTATTGTTGTTTAGTGCTTGTATTTTTAGTTTTCCACTAAATTTTATGAAGAGTTTGAGGCTAATTGTGGAAACTATAATGCAGGCAGTGGTAAAAGTGACTCTTACAATGGAAAAAGTAAAACAAAGAAACTTTATTCCATTTATGAAGAAGATTCATTACATTCAAAGAGGGAGTGCTAACAACCACAATCAATACAAAAGACAACCATCTAACACATCCTTCATTCCTACACTCTACACCAGCTACTCCATTGGATTCTTGCCCTTGCCCTGATAGTCATGCTTGTTCTTCTGTGCTCTCTTCCTCTTGTTCTCAAAGGTTGACTGCATTCTTGGACAAGCAAGACCAAGAACTTGTGGAGGAGGCCTTGGTAGTCTTGCAGGTTTCTCTGGTATGGATATTTTCTTCATATTGGAGATAGCTGTTCCCAAAGCCTTTGACAGAGCACTTGACAATTTCTTGGACAAGGCATAGGTTTCATCATCATCATCTGATGAGCTGGAGTAGAACTCAAGAGAAGGTGCACGCTTGGCAACATGCTTCACAGTCTTCTTAGTTGGCTCCGTGGAAGAGGAACTAGTGGAATAGCATGGAATGTATTCCCACTCGGATATCTCTGTGTAAGAAGAGGAATCTGATGAGATGTCAATGATTTCTGAAAGATTGCTCATTGCGATTTTTAGGGTTCTTGTGCTGGTATGAATGTGTTTTGGTACAAATTATGTAGAGTCAATTCACTTTATATAGACAAAGTCAATCAAAAAGTTTAATTTACGAAGACATTTACTTTTACCTATTTTGGTAAGTAAATATAGATATTATTGGGTTGACTTTGGGAAGATATTGTATTAAAATAAGTCGGTTATGCATATTCTTTGTATTATACTAACACTTGTAGGTTCATAACCAAGCATAGATGGGAGTTGAGAATCAACTAGTCCAGAATCAACTAGTCCAGAGCAAACGGCTACTGGTAAAGACTTGACAAATCCGTTTATGGTTGATAGTTTACCAAAAACTATATGGTTATCAACTCACCATATTCTATCTGATTAAGAGTTGGCTAGTCCATAGCAAACAGCTCATGGTAAAGACATATCAAATCCGTTGATAGCTTGTAGTTTGCTAAAAACTATGATAAAGAGCAGTTCAATTTTCATATGTTTTTCTTTACCACTGCTCTTTGAAAATTTTTGTGAAAAATTACCACTGCTAGTTCACAGTTTCCACTGACAGTGTTATTTTTACCACTGTTGATCTAGCCGTTACAACTGATTGTGTCAGTAACTAAGTTTTTACTAGCCGTTGAAAGAAAACATTGTTTCCATATATATAGGGTAAAATTTTTGGAAGATTATCTACTTTCCTAATTGCTATTTATCCTCTAAAGATAAATATTTTCCAAAGATAGTCTTTCTTGCGCAAAAATCTTAAACCTTACCACTATATATATTTATCTTTCAATTAGCGAGTTCTTTATACAATTCATACTGACACAATATATTTTTCATCAAAAGATTCTATGGCACCTATCACTTTTGCAGATGAGCACAACCAAGTGGCCTACTTACAAAAGTCAAATGAGAAGAGTGGCCCTGTTTTTCATCAGATTGTGGACTTTCTTAATACTACCCATATAAGGTATGCTTTACTTCTTAATCCCACAATCTATATCTCTCAAATCAAACAGTTTTGGACTTCTGCTCAGTCCATAACCATTGAAACTAGAGATACACATGAAACAGTGGATGCTCTTAGAGCCACTGTGGACGGGGAAACTATTGATGTTACTGAGGTATCCTTGAGGAGAATTCTCCAATTGGATGATCTCAATGGTATCATCACATTACCTATGCCCGAAATTCATACACATCTTTCATCCATGGGGTATGATACCACTGAGAAAAAGGCTACTTTCAAAAAGAGTGATTTTTGTCCCCATTGGAGATTTTTGATACATAATCTTTTACATTGCCTAAGTCCTAAGAAAACTTCTTATGAACAATTCAGTTCAACCATGGCATACCCTTTGGTTTGTCTAGCTTTAGATAGGACTTTTAATTGGTCAAAATATATATTTACAAGTACGCAAGGCAATGTAAAGAGTTAAACAAAAATTTTGATGTATCCAAGGTTTGTGCAAGCAGTGCTAAATGAATTTCAACTGCAACCCCATACAAGAATTTATAAAATCCGTTGCCTTAAGCCTAAAGTTTTTCAAAATATGAACAAAGATGGCAACAGGACTATTACACCTCTTTTTCCTCAAATGCTTGCAAAGATTTCACAGGTACAAAACTCACCCATAATCACTGTTCCAAACATTGATTATACACCACCAGTTTCTCACACCTATGAGAGGAGGTCAAAACAACCAACTCCTCTCATTACAACACAGCATGTCCCTGATCCTTTTGGTTTAGGAACAAGCAGTGATGGTTCTAGACTTCAACCTAGTCCAACTAGAGAGGAATCTGAGCCATTGTCCCATGATTCACCTCTCCCAACAGGTCACACAGTTGGAAGTGTTGAGGGTAGTGGGAAACAAATGGAATTGATGGATATGTGTACCAACTTAGCCAAGCAGGTTGAATCTCTACAACAAGACCTGGCACAAGTAAAGAAGCAGCATGCCAAGGATATTACAAACTTAAAGAAGGAGATTCAGACCTTGAAGGAAGAGTTGCAGGGGTTGAAAAAGCAGAGGAAGACTGCAAAGATAGTGATATCATCTCCATCCTCACCTGATGATGGTGATTCAGCTGATTTTAATCAAGATTTGGGAAATTCTCCTAAACAGGGGAGGAAAACAGATGCTGAAACTCAGGGGAGGAAAATTGATTTTGAAGATGAAGGTGTTTCTAGTAAAGCTGCAAAGGAAGCTGATACTCAAGAAGAGCAACTAGAGCAAGATGTTTTTAGTACTGCAACTGCTGATTTTACCACTGATCCAATTTCCACCGCAGAGCCAAATATTCCCACTGCTGGACATGATATTGCCACTGCAAGTGAAGAAATTGATATAAAGAAGAAAGACAAAGGTAAAGCTGTTATACAAAGCAAGGAGCAAACAAGAAGAAAGATTTCAAAGAAAGAACAAGTTCAGATTGCTCAAGGTAAAGCTGTTATACAAAGCAAGGAGCAAACAAGAAGAAAGATTTCAAAGAAAGAACAAGTTCAGATTGCTCATGATGAAGAAGTTGCAAGAAAGATTTATGAAGTTGAAGTTGCTGAAAAGAAAAAGCTTGAAGAATTGGAGATTGCAAGCTTTATGGAGGCTAAAAGGCTGGATAGAATGGAAGATCCACTTTCCACTGTTCCACCTACAAGATTCAGAGAAAAGACTCCAGAGTTCAGCTATGTACCTACTGAAGAAGAAATTGATTTCTTGATTGCAAATGATCCAGTGATCAAGAAGAAAGCAATTGACCTAGTAGCTGATAAGTCTTTAACTGAAGATCAAAGAACAACACAGTTAAAGGACTTTATTCAGATGAAGAATAATCAAGCACTTCAAGATGTAATTGGTTCAGTCAGAAAAGGTCAAAAGAAACCAAGGCAACCAACCAATGCACAAGTTATTGCATACATGAAGACTTATTGTTGCAATGTTGGTGGCTGGAAAAGACATCAATTCAAAGGAATGCCTGATGATAAAGTTGAAAGTATCTACTACAGAGTTCAAAGACAAGATAAAGATTTTATTCCAATGGACTCTGAAGAAGAAGCAAGAAGGTATCCTAATTTGAAGAGAAAGGCCAAAGATAGTGAATCTCATACATTTAAGAAGACAAAGTTTGTTGAAGAACAAGAAGTTCCAACTGAGAAATTCACTGAAGAACAACTGACTGAAATGATTGTGATAGAAGAAGAAGATTTTTGTCCAGAACCACTGCAAGTCAGACATCCTATCATTGATTGGGAAGTATACACTGCCAGCAATTTTGCTCCAACATGGAAGATTACACGGCTAGGTGGTGAAACTTCATCATTCATTCAATTTGAAGATCTCATCAAAGCTTGTGACAGAGATGATCTTGACACATTATGGAAATTAGTTCATGAAAGGTTTGATGCTGAAGATCTCAAAGATATGAAGGAGATGCAGTTATGGGTTAATCTTAGAAGGCTCTATGAACCAGATGTTAATACTGATTTCTGGAAATTCTCATGTTCATGTCCTGGTACTAAATGGTTCTACTATGATTCATGTGAAGTTCATCATGTTTCTACAGCAAATGGAGTAGATGCATTCATGCTTGCTGAGAAAGAATATCCACTCAGAGCTGGAACTCTCACTGTGATGCTGTGTACTACTATAAGAGTTCATGAAGATAATAAGAAAGTCAGAGCATTGTTACTCAGACTTCAAGATCAATGTTCAAGAGCTATTCAAGCATTGAGAAGAAGATGAAGTGTTTGAAAGAATTCCCCAAATCTTTGCAGATAATGAAGATTGAAGAAACTTATTGATTTGTAGAGAAATCATAAGTTTAGGGGAGGATTGTTGGGAATAATACTAACAGTTACCACTGATAGTCTTGTGGTTAACACTGCTAAAGATTACACTAGCAGTGGAAACTCATTACTACTGCTAATACAAATATTACCACTGCTATTAGGATAATTGTTATGTATCCGTGTATTAATAAGTATAGAAAAGATCTTGTGTATATTCTATATTGTTAGGTTTATACTTATCTTGTAAAGGACTCCATGTGCTATAAAAGGAGATCCTAGGTCATTGCTTAGAGAATGAATTACATACATATTATTCATATTAGCTTCAAGGTGTAACCCTAGTGATAAGCAAGATCACTCGTATTATTTCTTAATAATATTGGAGCTTTGTGTTTATTGTTCTTACTTACATTACATCATATAATCTGTCTTCTAAGTATTACTAAGTATATTCCGCGTGCTTATTAATATAACTCAAAATATCACTAACACAAGGTGTGTGTTTAGATCCATCAGATAATCCAAGCTATTCTTCATCTACTGCTTCTCCATCTAAGACTGGGTCTTACAGATCTGACAATATGATTGAATGTGTTCTTCAATCTTTTGTTGCTGATACTGAGCCAAAACAACAATTGGCTTATGAAGATCTTGAAAAAATAGACAAATTGGATCTAGAGGAGCTGGATTTGAAATGGCAAATGGCTATGCTATCTGTTAAAGTACACAAGTTTGAGCAGAAAGCTGGAAGAAAAATTAATTTTGATTAAAAGGAATCTGCTAAGTTCAACAAGAAGAATGTCAGATGCTACAAGTGTCTTCAAAAGGGACACTTTTCAAGAGAATGCAATGTAAAGGGAGGAAATGACAAGCAGAGATATTCCTCATTCAAGATTCATAAGCTTGGAAAGAAGGAAGAAGATTCAAAAGCTTTGGTCTCCTCTGTTGATACATTGGTTGATTGGACAGATCATGATGGTCAGAATGAAGGAGTTGTTGCTTCTGAAGAGTATGTTATGATTGTTGGATGTGAAGAAGGTGTTGCCAAGATCAATGGAGATGATGTAAAGGCAGGATGCACTGTAGATGATGCTGGAGAATTTGCTTCCATGGGTGTCACTTTTGAGGTACATAACTGCCCGTTTGGTTGTGTTAGTAAGTATAATGAACTTCAAAAACAGTATTATGAACTTGATAAACAAAATGGTGAATATTTTATACAAGGTCAAGCTTACAAAAACTCACTTAAAACTTTGGAACATCAAAAGAAAGTTCTTTAGAAAAATCAATTGACACTAGAAGAAAAGATTAAGGTATTGTCTATTGATCTAGAAAATACAACTAATCTACTTAAACATTCTGAAAGAATAAATCCAGATGCTGAGACTGCTAAGAAAGATTTACAGACAAAACTTGATAATCTGATGGCTAAAAGTGAGATTAGGGAAAATGCTAATAAAAACTTGTTCAAATTAATTGATAGCTCTATGTCTGTTAGAACTAAAATTGGTTTGGGATTTGCTGACTATATAGGGGAAGATGAGTTAGGATGGGATGACTCTGAACTTAGTGTTTTTACCAACACCCCTGAAGAAAAGGAAGGTAGACCTAGATTCATTAGGTTTCTTAAAGTTGACAGTATGAAGGCTGTGCCTGCATCTCTTTCTAGAGATTACACTCCTCTATCAGATCATAGTGACCTAGATGAATCACAACTGTCTTATGAAGCAAAGTCCTCAACCTGTAGTGACTCTAATTCCGTGTCTAATGACTTTGTCTCTTGTGATAACAGTGATACATCTTCAGAGGTCAATGTTCCTGCCTCCAGTGTTTGTAGTGTCAAAGTTTCAGAGTCCAACTCACCTGATTCTACCTCTTATGCATCAACTTTCAGTGTTTCTACATCTTAGAGTGAAGCTGAGAGTGAATACAAAGTTAGGGCACCTATCCAAGAACCCATCATTGTTCAAGATTTCCCTAGTTTTTCTTGTAATAGAACTGATAAGAATTCATTCATGTCTAGGGTTTCTTGTAATAAGAATGGTTATTTTAATAAAAAGGCAGGTCATTTTAGGAAGAATACTTCTTATGTCTCTAAGTTGTGTTTTGTATGTGGTAGTAATACTCAACCAGTTCCTACTGGTAAACCAGTTTCTACTGGTAAGCTAGTTCATTCTGGTAAGCCATTTCCTACTGGTAGGCTTAATAGGCCTTTTCCAGATTCCTCTGTTAGAGGATACTCTCCATCTGTTACTACTGATTGGTGGAGAAGTCAGGCTAGACCTATGCCCCATAGACCTACAAGTTCTTATTTTTAGACTTATATACCATATATACCTTTGAAGTATGGTGGAGGGAGAGGGGGAACTGCTGTTAAGCCCTCAGTAGGTTGTTCTTGGAACACACAAAGGAAAGGCTCATTCTGGGTACCCAAGAACAATAGTGGATCTCATACATCCTCATGGCCACACTTTTCAGATCCACAAGGTAGACCCAAGTCATAAATGGCTTGGGTCCCCCTTAGATATTAACTTTTATCATGTTGTATATTTGTGTAAATCATTTTTTAGATGTTGTAGATGAGGGAATCTTTGATAGTGGTTGTTCTAGAAGTATGAGTGGTAATATGGCTAGACTGGATGACTTCCAAGAATTTCAAGAAGGAAAAGTGACTTTTGGTGGTGGTGAAGGCAGAATTACTGGCAAAGGGACAATCAGAACTCCAACACTGGATTTTGAAAATGTCTACTATGTGAAGGAACTGCAACAGTTCAAATTGTTGTCCATCTCTCAGATTTGTGACAAGCAGAATAAAGTTCTTTTCACATATACAGATTGTCTTATTCTCTCCAAGGAATTCAAGCTTCCAGATGAAAGTATGGTACTACTAAAGGTTCCAAGGAAGCATAATCTTTACACCATCAACTTGAATGATCTCAGTACCAAGGGTAATTTGGCTTGTTTGGTGGCAAAAGCCTCTGCTGATGAATCTATCAAATGGCACAGGAGGATGGGTCATGTCAACTATAAAAACATGAACAGATTGGTGAAGGGTAACTTAGTTAGAGGTCTACCCCCTAAACTCTTCTAGATTGACCATACCTGTGTTGCATGTTGTAAAGGCAAGCAACACAATGCCACCCATAAGGTCATTGCTGTTGTGAGCTCCAATTTCTGAGCCTTTGCAATTGCTTCATATGGACCTGTTTGGTTCTACATCGATTAGAAGCATTGACCACAAATACTACTACCTTGTGATCACTGATGACTATAGCAGATTCTGTTTGGTTTTCTTTTTAGAACATAAGGATGAGACTTATCCTGCCCTTAAGGACTTCTTTAATCTTGTTGAAAACCAGTTGAACAAAAAGGTGAAAGTTATAAGGAGTGATAATGGTACAGAGTTTAAGAATGCTCATATTATTGAACTCTGTGGGACTAAAGGGATAAAGAGGGATTATAGCAATGCTAGAACACCACAACAAAATAGGATTGCTGAAAGGAAGAATAGAACCCTCATAGAGGCAGCCAGAACCATGTTGGCTGAGTCTAAGTTACCCACTATGTTCTGGACTGAAGCAGTAAGAACTGCTTGTTATGTCCTGAATAGAGTTTCTGTAACTAGTCCTAATAATAAGACACCCTATGCATTATTGACTGGGAAGATTCCACCTATCAATCATTTAAACCTTGTGGGTGTCATGTGACCATTCTAAACATAAGTGATCATTTGGGTAAGTTTAATGGGAAGGCAGATGAAGGTTATATTGTTGGATACTTTGCATGTAACAAAGCCTACAGGGTGTACAATGTGCCTAATAGAAGGGTAGAAGAGACTTTGAATATGAGATATCTTGAAGAAAATCCTAATGTACAGGGTCTTGGTCATGAATGGTACTTTGATCTTGATTATTTGACTAATGCATTGGGCTATAATCGTGATAAAGCTAACCAATCTGCAGGAACATAAGAAGCTTCAACTAACCCTGCAGGTACACAAGATACTGACTCAGACTCAGAATTTGATGAACATGTCATCATTTTCCCTTCTTATCCATCTCACAGCATTCAAGAAGCTAAGCCTAAAGATCCTTCTGGTGATAAGGATGACCATTCACCCCTTGACTATGCTGAAGAAAATTTTCAAAATGAGCTAGCAAGACTGAAGGGCCAGGAACAAAGAGCCACATCTGATGCTGACAGACTTGGATATACCTCAACTGTTCCTTCTGGCAACACAATGCTTTCTACTGGTACTGGTAGTGGAACAACAGTTCATAATGGTGGTGTTTTAGTTCCTACTGGTAGTGTTCCAGTTTCTACTAGTAGTGTTCCAGAACCTACTGGTGCTTCTACTGACTCATTCTTTGATGCTGAGCCTACAACAAGATTTACAATACCATCAGACTTTGGCAATAATAAATCCTCATCTGGTATCTTCTCTTCTTCATCTTATGATGATGATTTTGGTGTTGATCTAACCAACATAGCATCAACTGTGGAAGTCAGTCTTGTGGCAACTAAGAGAATCAATACAATCCATCCTCAGTCTCTGATTATTGGGGATCCTAATTCAACTGTGCAAACAAGAAGACAGGCCAATAAGCCTACTAATGATGAATCTGCTTTTATCAGCTACATTCATGCACAACAAGGAGACAACCATACAGACTTTCAACATTGTTTGTTTGCTTGTTTTCTTTCTCAAGTGGAGCCAAGAAGTGTAGCTCAGGCTCTTGAAGATCTAAGCTGGGTTGAAGCCATGCAAGCAGAAATGCAACAGTTTAAGTTTCAGAATGTTTGGGTTCTTGTCGATTTGAATGAAGGAAAATATGCTATTGGGACAAAATGGATACTAAAAAACAAGAGGGATGCTAGGGGGATTGTTGTCAGGAACAAGGATAGGCTTGTAGCTCAAGGCTATAGACAGAGGAAGGCATTGATTATGATGAAGTCTTTGCTCCAGTTACAAAGATAGAGGCAATCAAATTGTTTTTGGCATTTGCATCCTACATAGGGTTTATGGTTTATCAGATAGATGTTAAAAGTGCTTTTCTTTATGGAAAAATTGATGAGGAAGTTTATGTCACTCAGCCTAAGGGATTTGTGGATCCTCAACATCCCAGGAGGGTCTACAAGGTGGTCAAAGCTCTATATGGTCTTCAACAAGCACCTAGAGCTTGGTATGCAACCCTTTCTACCTTTTTGCTAAAACATGGGTACAGAAGAGGCACAATTAACAAGACTCTCTTTCTTAAGAAGGACAAAAGAGATATCATCTTGGTACAAGTTTATGTGGATGACATCATATTTGGATCTACAAAGAAGGCCTGGTGTCATGAATTTGAGGCCTTGATGAAGGGAGAATTTGAAATGAGTGTGATACGCTTACACAGCGTGTTCGGGGTCAAAGGAACTTCCTTTTCGTTGAGCAAGTTTTTCGACACCCTAGGCAGTGAACCTAATCTTTGTAGTTTAGTATTAGGGTAAGCCATGGGTATTGATATCATTCTCTAGGGGAATAGGAATGCTAGTGAGAAGTTGCTACGCTAAGGTTGGGGTTGAGGAAGATTATTTTTTATCTTTTTTATATTTTTTAGGAAATGGAAAGGTACGAATCTCGGGGTTTGGATTTGGGGGTTGGTAATTCTACCGATTACTCTACTTCTCTAATTATCTAATTAACTGAGCTAGGGGTAGTCTATGACTATTGTTGTGTGCTCGTATGATGATTAAAAATGTGTTTACTTAGGTTTTATTACTCCCTAGTTATCTCCTATTGATGGTTGAATTGTCACGTCTTTATTCTTAATGTGTTGTGTTTCTAAGGTCGTAGGGTATGCGTTTATCCCTAACTCTTTGAAGCTACCAAAGGTTAATGACTACAAAATATCTAGGATTCATAAACTTAACACTAATGTATTCTTTGGATGTTTAGCCTACAATTCCAGTTGTAACTATATGCTAAGGTTCAACAAAGATTAATCAAGCATTAATAGCACAATGAATGACCTATCGCAATACTAGGTCAATCGCAATTAAGATAAGAGACAACCAATCAATATTCAATAACTAAGTTTCATATTACCTAAGCAAACACACAAATAAATTAGCTGGACATGGAGAACATGCAAGCATACACACAATCAATTGAAGACATAATTGAATTAATGAAGTAAAACACTTATCTTGATGTAAGATAGGGTATGGAACCCTAAAATACTGTACAAGACAGCCTTCGTTCGGTTTAGGTTTTTACTCCACAAAACTACACACTGAAAACTGAAAAATTCGGATTCTATATATAGTGTTACAAACTGCGACGGCGTCACCTTATGACTGTGACGCCGTCTCCTTCAGTCTCTGACGCCGTCTGGATCAAATCTAGGCCGTCTGAGCTGCAACGCCCTACTCTTTTAACACCTGATGTCGTCACTTGTAAATAAGCAATTTGGCTACTGAGTCGTCACAAAACTTGTTCCGACGGCGTCACAAGTAGAACCTGACGCCGCTCCCTTCAGTTCTAGCAGCCTGAGTGTCTCGATTCTTGACTTTGGCCATTTTCTTCGTATATTCGCACCTTTTCGTCCGAATAAGTGTCATTCCAGCAATTTGCCTTCAAGAGACCTAAAAAGTGAAAAGGAATGAAATTAAGTAGTAACGGATACAAAAGTGATCAATTAAGGGCGTAAATGACCCCTCTAAAAGGTACCTTTTAAATCCTTATCAAATATCCCAACACTTGGTATTTGCTTGTCCTCAAGCAAATGTGCTTTTAGCCAATTGATTTATAAATTAGGGGTCATGAAGCATTAGTTTAGAACGATCCACAACATATATAAGCCCCGCAAAAGTCATAACAAGCACGGAAATTACATACTAGCACCTCACATGGGGTGTTTGGATACTCACATCTCTCGGGTGTATATGAAATATAACAAGTTGGAAATGGAAGATAAACACTCATTAACCGGTCCTAGTACATAGATTACCATAGGTTTGAGACTAGATCAAACCTCCATCGCTTTGGCGTAAGCACCTAGGAAAGACTATCAAAGAGGTCTTTTAAAGGTTTGTAATGTTAGGCTTACGGTAGGGAAACAAAGGGTTTTGGTGAGATAGGCGATTTAGTGGTGGCAAGTCAAAAATCTTTATGTTACAAGCATGCGAAGAATGGCGTTGCTAAGCCAAGACTCGACACTCTAAACTTTAGATAACTGAAACAAACAAACATAAATTTAAAGATAGATGTAGGATGGTAGCCCGTATGTTTTTTCATTTTTTTTCAACACTCTATTTTTTTCTTTTTCTCTTTTTTTCTATTTTTTTTTTGATTTTTTTTTCTTTTTTCTTTTTTTTCATACACTTTTACTCTACCATCCTCTATGATAACATCAAAATAATAGGGATTTACAGGCACATCCCTACACTTGAGTTTTTATTAATCTAACACTAATTTGACCCGAATTGAAAAGATCAAAACACTTGGAGTACATTATTATGCAAATAAAGGGAATTTGAATTTAACGTTCCCTTCCCGTCATTTCATAGAATTTAACTTTTTCCCATGAGTCTCAATCGTCCCAAAACTGTGTACAAATGATATGACTCGACTTAGCAACTTATGCAAGCAACTAGATAATTGAACTAAGGGTTAAGTATGATAACAATAATGCACTAAAAGTGAGTGCATACAAGGTAGGATAAGGCGATTTGGGTGTACATTTGGGGGTTGATTTTAAACAATGCTCTTCATTGACATTCTGAAAAACTGAAATATCACGAGAACCGCGAAAAGGATAGGCTCTGAGGGGTTAACTAGGGGTATCCTGTACTAAAGATGAGTACAACGCAAAGGTGTGGGGGAATTACTCAACCGATGTGGAAGAAGTAATTATATTACGGGTATCAAACAAGGGTTATCCTAATGCCTCTTATCATTTAGTTATTCCTAACTACACAAGTGTAGTCTTACTAGCGATCTCGGAATGCATCACAAAACAAGTTCTAGAATCTATTATACTACCGGTTCACACTCTAATCATTAAAGATGAATGCTTTTGTTCCTACTAATCTAAGGCCGATCCTCACATTTTGGGTGGAATTTAAGTGGTAAAGGGTTTTTGTGCTAGTCATATAATTTCCTATCCATGAGACGCTTTATTAAGACTAATGGCCCACTCCTACATGTCATGAAAAATTTTAAATTTGGTGCCAAAATTACCCTAACCGATATTTCTCATGGTTTATTACGCAAATGAAATTGGACAAAGCAAATAATCAAGGATAAGCATAGTTTCAAAGTTCCCGTTTTATTTTCCCTCCCTACACTTAAACTAAACATTGTCCCCAATGTTCCCCGAAAGTATCAAAGTTATGATAAAGGAAGGTAATTAAAAACGAAAGAAAATAATACTCTCCTGATTAGCTCGGTAGGATCCGTGTGAAGTGGTGGTTACATCTTTCTTCAAGAAGAATGTTTGCGTGAAAAGCTCCTTCTCATATTATGTATCTTCTTCTTGATAAATTAAACCTGCACACTTGAAGAAAACAAATGAAACCTTCGCGTAAAATCGGCGGTAACAATATATATATGACTCTACTAAACGAGGATATAATGCTTGTGGAATGGATGTTTACAGATTTTCTGGAAAATTAAGACCTGGAAAATTCCAAAAATTAATAAGTAGCTCAGAAAACGAGAAAAAGTAACAAGATGTTTCTGCTCCTCCTGACGCCGTCAGGTTACGATCCTGACGCCGTCAGGTTACGATCCTGACGCCGTCAGGTTATCTTGACAGAAACTGGTCTGCGATTTTTTGGAAAAAGTTCTGGAAAATTTTTATCTTTAAAATCTGGAAAAGGTTCCTGCAAAACATCCATTATGACTCGATACAAGCATTTGACTCGAATAAACACACATGTATATCTTTTAATTAATTGTAATTCTCATGTTTACGTTTCTTTTGAAAACGTGTGTAATCCTCCCTACACTTATCCCTTATGTAAAATACCTTTATATGTAATTAAGACGAGGTTAAAGACAAAATAAAGCATTTTTACAAATTTAAACATGAGAATAAACAATCAATAAAAGATTCACGACACAAACAAGCAAACAATTAAGCATGGGTTGCCTCCCACGAAGCGCTTTTCTTTATTTATGAGTCTTGTAGCTAGACTCGAAGTCGTGCCCCTACGTGACTTCATTACCGTCACCTTCTACCTTTACTAATCCTTCATCAAAAGGGCGTAGACGTTGTATGCTCACCGTGGATTCCTTCCCAACATCGTCTATTATGATGACGGTTTATCCTTTTAGATTAGTTTCCTTCACCGTATAAGGCACAAACCATCTTGGCTTGTTTCTACCTCTTAATGCTCTTATTCGTGATTTATACAAGAGTACTTTCTCTCCCTTTAAAAATTCCTTAGGGTTTCTTTGTGTTTGTGGTATTGAGATAGGATTATTTCCTAACTTTTTATCGCGCTTCCACAGTGTTGCATGTAGTCCTTGAACCATGAAATCTCTAAGCCCTTTCTCCCAATCGTTCATTTTCTTCCAAACAACATTGTTAGGGACTTGTGGATTCTCATCCGTAATCTTTTCCATGATCTTAAGAGGATACCTTGGAACTAGAGGTATTCTAGCGTACCCTTTGTCGCTTTTAAGTATCATGATGCCCTCACCGCATTTGATGGTTGCTTTGGCATGGCCAGAAAAGGTGTTCCAAGAATGAGTGGCATATTTCTATCTTCCTCAATGTCTATAATCACGAAGTCTACCGGATAGAAAATATTAGCCACTTCTACTAAAACATCCACTGCTACTCCTATGGGGTAGACATATGTATGATTTGCTAAGGAAAGTCTAAGATTGGTCTTGGCTGGCTTTTCCCTAGTCAACTTATTATAGACTGATAATGTCATTATGTTTACATCAGACCCTTGATCATCTAAGGCATTTATATTATCAATGTCACCTATGCTACATGGTATCATAAAGTTCCCCGTGGTTTCTCGCTTTTTAGTTACTGTTTTTTTTAGAACCAGCTCATACATAGGTACCATAGGCATTGTGTCGTACTCTTTTTATGTTATTTTTCCTTCAAGGGCTTTCCTAAGAACCTCATTGTACCTAAAGTTGTTTACTTGGTTGACAATGGTTTTTTTGTTTATCTCGTGCTTAAGGTAGTACTCAATGGTTTCGGACTCATCATTAGTTTCAGCCTCCTCCCTCTGGCTTTTCTCAGTTTCCTTCTTCTCACCCTTTCCATCTTCATCAGGAAAAATGGAAATGGAATTAACAAACGAAATGGGAGGGTAATCATTGCTTCTTACTAGTACCTTTTCGGGGATTTTTGTCTTAGTATACTCTTTTACCAAGTTCATCATCTCCGTCATTTTTGCCTGCATCTCCTCCCTTTGCCTATAAACCTCCTATTCAAATTTTGCTAATCTCTCCGTATGAGCTGCCATGTACTCCCTCATTTGTTCCTTAAAGCTCGGTGAGAGTGGTATTAAGGAAGTAGAACGGAAGCGCCATTCGGAATTAAGATCTTGCTCACGTCTTGGGGATTCGGAGAAAGGTGTTGGGTGGTTGGCGGAATTAACCATTTCCCAAGGGATTCGTTCGGGGTTCTCCTTTGCCTTTCAATCAGATAATCAATCCTTCTCTCAAGAGCACTCATTTGTTCTTCAGTGATGTTGGAAGATTCAAGAGGAATTGATATGGAATTGACCACTTTAACGGGGGTTTCAGGGGATTCATTCCAATTTTCGTAGCTTTGATCGGCAAGCTCTTCTATAATATCCCAAGATTCCTCTGCGTTGAAGTCGCTGAGCCTTCCACCGGCGGCTTGATCAATGGATCGCCTTGTGATGAAATCGGTATGGTCATAGATGATTTGGATTTGAAGCCAAAGATCAATGCCATGATGAGGGACTTTATGGAGTAAGTCCTTGAATCGAGTCCATGCATCATAGAGAGACTCGCCTTGAAGTTGTTGGAACATCAAGATGTCTCGTCTAAGTTTAGTAGTTCTCCCCGGTGGGAAAAATTGAGCACGGAAACGAGAGGTGAGATCATCCCAACTTGAGATGGAGCCAGCTGGAAGTCGCTCAAGCCAATTACTAGCTTGGTCCCGTAGAGAGAATTGGAAGAGACGCAGATGCGTGGTCTCCCGAGTAGTAGCATCGAGGTCGATGGAATCGACAATTTTAAGGAAGTCCTTAAGATGCTGATTAGGATCTTCGGAACGAAGTCCATGGAATGCAGATCCGTTTTGCACCAACCGGATGGTGTCGGATCGCAGGGCCGTAGTTTGGGCTTGGTCGGGAAGCTCAATGGTGTTCCTATAGCCTAGGTGGCTTGGTCTCGAGTATTCACCAAGAGTACGGCCTCTTGGTGGGTCATTTGGTGGTGGGTTGATGAGTGGTGGTTGGTTATCACATTCCATGATGAAAAGTGATGGGGTTACTAACAAAGGTCATGAAGAAGGGGGATAGACTACAAGGATGCTAAAAAATAGGAAAAAAGCTTACTTGATAGGAATCAAGCAAGGAAACCTAAACGAGGTGGACTCCTAACTAGCTATTCTATTCCCCGGCAGCGGCGCCAAAAACTTGATACACTTACACAACGCGTTCGGGGTCAAAGGAACTTCCTTTTCGTCGAGCAAGTTTTTCAACACCCTAGGCAGTGAACCTAATCGTTGTAGTGTAGTATTAGGGTAAGCCACGGGTATTGATATCGTTCTCTATGGGAATAGGAATGCTAGTGAGAAGTTACTACGCTAAGGTTGGGGTTGAGGAAAATTATTTTTTATCTTTTTTATATTTTTTAGGAAATGGAAAGGTACGAATTTGGATTTGGGGGTTGGTATTTCTACCGATTACTCTACTTATCTAATTATCTAATTAACAAAGCTAGGGGTAGTCTATGTCTATTGTTGTTTCCTCGTATGATGATTAAAAATGTGTTTACTTAGGTTTTATTACTCCCTAGTTATCTCCTATTGATGGTTGAATTGTCACGTCCTTATTCTTAACGCGTTGTGTTTCTTAGGTCTTAGGGTATGCGTTTATCCCTAACTCTTTGAAGCTACCAAAGGTTAATGACTACGAAATCTATAGGATTCATAAACTTAACACTAAGGTATTCTTTGGATGTTTAGCCTACAATTCCACTAGTAACTATATGCTAAGGTTCAACAAAGATTAATCAAGCATTAATAGCACAACGAATGACCTATCACAATACTAGGTCAATCACAATTAAGATAAGAGACAACCTATCAATATTTAATAACTAAGTTTCATATTACCTAAGCAAACACACAAATAAATTAGCCGGACATGGAGAACATGCAAGCATACACACAATCAATTGTAGACATAATTGAATTAATGAAGTAAAACACTTATCTTGATGTAAGATAGGGTATGGAACCCTAAAATACTGTACAAGACAGCCTTGGTTCAGTTTAGGTTTTTACTCCACAAAACTACACACTGAAAACTGAAAAATTCGGATTCTATATATAGTGTTACAAACTGTGACGGCGTCACTCTTTAATTGTGACGCCGTCGGGTCGCCGTCATTAGGGTTTCGTCTTGGCCACGTTAGCATTGTGATTGCGTCACCTTATGACTGTGGTGCCGTCTCCTTCAGTCTCTGACGCCGTCTGGATCAAATCTAGGCCGTCTGAGCTGCAACGCCCTACTTTTTTAACACCTGATGCCATCACTTGTAAATAAGCAATTTGGCTACTGAGTCGTCACAAAACTTGTTCTGACGGCGTCACAAGTAGAACCTGACGCTTTCCCCTTCAATTCTAGCAGCCTGAGTGTCTCAATTCTTGACTTTGGCCATTTTCTTCATATATTCGTGCCTTTTCGTCCGAATAAGTGTCATTCCAGCAATTTGCCTTCAAGAGACCTAAAAAGTGAAAACGAACGAAATTAAGTAGTAACGGATACAAAAGTGATCAATTAAGGGCTTAAATGACCCCTCAAAAGGTACCTTTTAAATCCTTATCAGAGTCCTATGGGAGAACTAACTTTCTTCCTAGTTTACAAGTTTAGCAAAAACCTGATGGCCTTTTTATCAGCCAAGACAAGTATGTGCACGAGATCCTGAAGAAATTTGATTTGGAGAATGTCAGGACTGCAACAACACCTTATGAAGTTCCAAAGCCTAAGTCCAAGAATGAACCTGATAGTCCTGTCAGTGTACATTTGTACAGGTCCATGATAGGTTCAATGTTAGGATTTAGTAAATCCTGTTATTAAAGTGTCGGTCACCTCAAGTATATGTAATCGTTAGAAAGCTCGTAGTCGTAGTTATTTAATGTTAGATAGTATTTAGTTAAGTAACACCGTGGAGGACGGACGGGTCTTTACCCACTGTATGCCTGATCCACAGCCCGTAGGTGGCGTTTATGTATGATACTATAAATACCCTCTACCTCCCAAGGTAGAGGGTTGGAGCTCATAATAATACTTTCACTTTCTCGCACTAAGTTCCCTAAACCTCTAACCTTTCTCTCTCTAAAACTATAGTCATACGCCACTCTATATCATGGTTTGATGTGTTTGTGAAATCCAATATGTTACAAATGGTATCAAGAGCCATGGTTTGATCATCTCTCTTACATATTCTTGAATTTCTATTGGTTTTATATAGTTTTTGGGTTTGAAAAAGTTTAGTGGTATTTACATCATTTGGATCATTTCTTGTGTTAAAGTTTAGATTTGAAGTGTACTTTTGTGTTTAGAATCACTGTAAGTGCTTGGGTTTTGATTTGGAAGGCTTGAATCAGTGTGGTTGGGTTAGTTTTGGATTGAAAAGTGTTGTTTTTGAACTTTTTCTAGCTAGCGACTTGAGTCTCGAAATAGTATTCTTGGTAGCGACTTGTATCTATATTATTCAGCGACTTGTCATTGTTGTGGTAGCGACTTGAGCACTAGCGACTTGTCTTTTGAGACAAAGCGACAAATAGTACAAAGTAGTGGCTGTACCATTTCGGCTAGCGACTTGTCAACTTAGCGACTTGTCTTTACAATCTTCAGCGACTTGAATTTATTTTGGGAAGCGACTTGTGCCCTAGCGGCTTTTCTTTTGAGACACAGCGAAATATAGTACAAAGTAGTGGTCGTACTGTTGAGTCTAGCGATTTGTTCTTTAGCGACTTGCCCACTTAGCTAGTTGTTACTTTAGCGACCTGTGTCTAGCGACTTGTGTCACTAGCGACTTGTGCTTCTAGCGAGTTGTCACTCTAGCAACTTGTGAGCCTAGCGACTTGTCCACTAAAGCGATTTGTATACTTAGCGACTTGTCTTCAAGGTTTATAGCGACTTGGTTAATTATTGTTTCTGATACGGTTTTCTCTTGATTTAGTAAAATCCCGTGAAAGAATCTATTTCCCGGTTTAATCATAGAGTTATAAAATCCCGTGAAATCTGTAATCATGTCTACTAACGTGCCTACAATCATCTCTTCTGTAGCTGAGGACGTTCAAGCAGCTGGATCAGATACTCGTCCACCCATGCTTGACAGAACTGACTATGACTCATGGGCTCAATGAATTAGGTTGTATTGTTTGGGAAAGGAAAATGGGGTCAACATTCTCAAATCAATTGATTAAGGACCTTATCAGATTGAGACTACAAGAGACACACTTGAAACTGCTGCAGATGGAACAATGATTTTAGGTTTGGACAGGCCAAAGACGTATGATGAGCTCAGTGATAAGGAGAAAAAGAGACATGATGCTGATATCAGGGCTTCAAACATTATACTTCAGGGTCTTCCAAAAGACATCTACAAGTTAATCAATCACAACACTGAAGCCAAGGCAGTTTGGGACAATGTCAAGATGCTTCTTTCTGGTTCTGAATTAACTAAAGAAGACAGAGAATCACAACTGTATGATGACTTTGAGCACTTTAAGATGATACCAGGGGAAAGTGTCACTGAATATTACGTAAGGTTCCACAAGCTTGTGAATGACATGAGGAATATCAAAATGACTATGCCAAATATTCAGTTAAATTCAAAGTTTGTGAACAACATGAATCCCGAATGGCACAAATTTGTCACTTCAGTCAAGTTAACTAAAGGTTTGAGGAACACTAACTATGAGCAATTGTATGCGTTCTTGCTTCAGAATGAGAGACATGCTATGTTTGAACGAATGATTCTTGAAAAGTTCAAATCTAATCAGGGATAGGCAAGCTCATCAAATGACTCAACAGCATTCTACACAAATGTAGGTATCACCACCAAAGCTTCTTAAGTCATACCAATGGGTAATGGTAACTACAAGCTCATTCCAGATCCAGCATATACGCCTCCAGATTCAAACACACTCATGGAAAACTTCATCAATCAATTATCTCTCATGGTTAGTCAAAATCTGAATTCCACTCCACAAACCAACAATAACCTCATAACAGCATCCAATCCACACAATTAAGCTACTATCAGAGATGGAAAGGTGGTGGTGCAGAATGTGCAAGGAAGACGGTATGAACAAGGGATGATTGGAGCAGGTTATGGTAATACTGGTGCAGGAGGAGGGTATGTGGCTAATCAGAATCGTGGAAGGAATGAAAATCAAGGACAAGCAAAGCCAATCAAGTGCTACAACTGTGGTGGTGATGGACACATTGCAAGGAACTGCACATCTCCAAAACGCCCTCAAAATGCAGAATATTTCAGGGACAAGATGCTGCTGGTACAAGCTCAAGACAGTGGAGCTGTTTTGGATGAAGAAGAGTTGCTGTTTCTTGCTGAGGGAAATGCCAAAACCTATGATGCAGATGTGGATGAGCAGCCAATTCAAGAAATAGGTCACAATCATCAAAATGCTTTTCAAGTTGCTGACTGTGATGCATTTGACTATGATGTCGATGATGAACCTACTGCCCAGACAATCTTCATTGCTAGCATTTCTCCAATGGTCTCTCTAAAGGTCTCATCACCACAACAAGCTGGCCCATCCAAAGATTCAATCATTTCAGAGGTATTAAAACTATACGATGAAGTTGATGAGCAAAAGATTCATAACGAAGTACAATATCATGAAACTTATGAATCAGATATTGATAATGTGGATAATAGTAATATTGTCCCATATGATCAATATGTGATGCAAAGTGAAAGTGAAATTGTACCAAGTGATGCATCTTCTACAGTCAATGATGACTATGTTTTTTATGAATCTACTGCAAGTGCCCCTGATGATTCTATTATCTCTGAACTGAATACCTATAAAGAACAAGTTGCTATTTATGAACAACGTGCTAAGTTTGAGTTAACTACCCGTGAGCAGGAAATGGATGACCAAATGCGTACAATTATTAGAAAAAGTAATTTTAGAGAAGAAGTTTTAAAACAAGAGTTAAAATCCTTACAAGAAAAGCTGTCTAAAACTGTTAAGCAAAAGCAAGAACTCCAAGATAATGTTAAAGTGCTTAAACAAGAATTTAATGCTAAGGAATCAAAACTTTTGAATGACTTTTCCAATCTAAAAACTTTGAAAAACAAGCTTGAAAATAAGTTGTACGTACAAGGGAATACCATTCAGACTGCTCACATGATCACTAAGCATAGAGTTTTCAGCGATAAGCATAGCATTCCCCTCGTAAAGGAACCCAATCCTGAATATGGTAAAGTGGCTAGAAAAGCTCAGAAGGTAATATACGATGGTAATGAAATCCTTAAGCCTAGGCAGAAACCTAGTTGCGCTGAGTGCACTGAGGAAGATATCCAATTAGAAGAAGTCAATAGGGAGAAAATGGATAAGAAGCTAAAAGATCCTGAGTGTAAAAAGAAAAACATAACGTTCAAACCCCATGATTACACTAAAGAAAATTGGATCTCCCTGAACATGTTTAAGCCTCAAACTCAATTAACCCCTGAACAAATTGTTTGGAAGAAAGACATGGATAAGCAAAAAGCAAATGTACTTGTTGAAACGAACATTCCCCTTAGGAAAGTGCCTGCAGCTACTGTGTATCCTATGAATACACCAATGCATTTAGTCCCTAGAACTATTTCCACTAATAGCAAGACCTTAATCAGCCTGTATGTTGTTTATCAACTATTCATTGATTTTGAGAAGACATGTGATCTGTGCCAAACCGTCAAGTTTTCTCACACAAGCTGGCCACTTGTGAATGGCCAACCGTAAGAAACTTGAAACAGCTCAGACACAAATACAATGAAGATCAGGAGAGTATAGTGTTTCCCCGGGTCGTTATGTCCCAGAGAGCTATGCGATGAATCACCAAACGAATAGTGATCGAGAGATTTGAACGGAAAAGAGTTTGATTTAATTATAACTAAAGAAAAAGTATACAAATTACAGAGGCTTAAATGCAAATTAAAGAGAATTAAAAAGATAAAAAATATTAAATAAACGCTATCACTATTTGCAAAATGATGTTTTTGATTTTTTCTTTTATAAAACTTAAATTAGAAACTACGTGACGTACAAAAGAAAATGTGAAACTATAGCAATATAAATCCTAAAAATATAAAAATGATATTTTTACAAACCTAATGATAAAATAAAATTTTTAGAAAAAGAAAATTATTTTTAAAACTATTTATCTAATTATTATTAATTAAAAACTATTTTTAACTATTTAATAATAGCCTATAATACAAGAAAATATGAAATAAAGCTAGAAAAATAAAATTATGACTTGGAAAAATCTAAAATAACAAAAGAGAATTTTCAAAACTATTTTTTTATTTTTCTGATTATTTTTCTATTTTTTATGAATTAAAAACTATTTAAAACTACTTAAATTGCTTAAAAATACTAATTTAACTAAGAAAAATCTGGAAAAATATTTTTTTGACTTTTTATATTTATCTTAACCTAAGAAAAATTAAAAATTATTTTTTTGAAACTTTTCTGAATTAATTGTATTAAATGCTAATTAAAATGACTTAAAAACTGTTTTAAATCAAGAAAAATACCAAACAGACTTAGAAAAATCTGAAAAATTCAAGATAAGTCTAAAATAATATTATGAATCTAGGAAAAATAGAAAAACAGTAGCTTGTGTGAAGGAAATTGAAACTGCCAAGCAAAGTGCTTATGAATAAGCACTCTAAATAAGCCAAAAGCCACAAATAACCACCAAACTGATACAGAAGCTATAAAATGCTAAAGTTACTCAAAATGAACTAAAACAGCTATCTTAAACCTCTGAATTGTACCCTACACAGATTTGGCTATTTTGAGTTAAAGTGCTAAAAACAGTTTTAAGGGCTACTTTGTGGACTGAAAATAAGCACTCAAGATAAGTTGAAACTAAAAACCAAATGCTGGAACCTAATCTAGACCTGGCTAGCTATGCCTAAACCAGAGATGAGCCCTGGATGAGCTCTGATGAGCTTGGTGCAAGCCCTGCACAAAACCTGTGCACACTCAGTTAATACTGAGTTTGTGCACAGGGGAAATGAGACCCATTTGACAAGCTCATTTGGAGCTTTTAAAAAATTGACAAAATTCTACAAAAATGATAATAAGCAAGTAGACCAACTGAACTTTAAAAACCTACAATTTCTTTTGATTTGGCTCAGAAATGAATCCAAGAAAAATCACCCCATTTGGGTGAAAACTGGTATTTTCAGTTTTTGACTTTTTAACAGTTTTGTTTTTTTGACTTATATGAACTTTGAGACCAATTTGTGGGATGATTGTGATGTTAATTGATGAAATAAAGCTACTGCAAGCTATGTTTATGAATTCTAAACACAAAACAAGTGTTTGATTTCTAAAAATCCTATCAGTTAAGTTATTAAGACAGATTGAATGAGATATTGACTTTGAGTGGTCTAATGCACAATTTTAAGACAAATATGAGTTAAGTAAAGCTTAACAAGCCTAAACCAACAAATCTCAACCACTGAGCAAACCTCTAACACAGGCTAACCACTGATCCAAACACACCTTTAATAACTGATATGCAAATTAAAACTGGACTAAAGACTGCACTAGCTGGTTTTATTGATCAAACTGAGTCTAACTACTCTAAGTACAACTAAATCAACAAAAAGAAACTAATTTAAACCATAACTACAGATCAAGCAATGAGACTTGAAAAATTAACTTACTTTTGGTCCTTAGCCACAATGGCTTGAAATCAGTTAACCAAAAACAGAACCCCTATCCTATTTATATCATCCCAATAAACTCTGAATCAACCCAAATCCAGCACTGCATCACCCATTATCCATTTCCAAGACCAAATGAGCTCAGTTTGACTTTAGTTGACCAAAAACCAAAATTGCTTAAAACTTAAAAGTAAACTTATAAAAAGCTATGAGAAGCTTATATAAGCTTATTTAAGCTTAAAAATAAGCTGCTAAAGATTTGAACATAAGAGTTTGAAACTCAAATTGGCAACAGTTAACATAAAATATGGAAAATGAACACAAACTTGAATTGATACTTTAAAATAGTTGCAATACACTGAAATACTTTAGTTTGATACAATTTAACTTGAAATTACAACTAAGAGTCTATTTAAAACTTAAGAATTAAAAAACGACATACATTTTAAATTTAAACTAAGTGCTCCTTGTTTGTTGCTTCTTCTTCCTCTTTTATACACCCATATGCTTTCTCTCTCCTCTCTGAGTGTTTCCCAGCTTTCAGCTTGACCATTGGATGACTGGAAGTAATCTTGGCCGTTTGATGCATTTTGGCGCCAAAATTGTTTTTAACAGCTGGAGAGGTTGAGTGTTAGGTTGAGGAGGCATTAAATGTATCTTGGCTTGGTGTGTTTGGAGTGATAAGGGTAGGGTGGGTGTGATGATGGGGGTTGGAGTATTGCAGGTCTGTCTCT
>BPTQ01000008.1:303296443-303309735 GCA_019973895.1 Chrysanthemum seticuspe
GGCGTTTTGCGGTAAGTTCACACACTCTAAAAACTGTAGACCCCGTAACTGAAATACCCCGGTAAAGGAAGCAAAGCGCCTTTGTTTATGTATGAGCACCGGCAACTGATAAAAAGTTTTACCCAACTTCGATTCCGAAACGGACAGATGTCAAAAATCTCACACACTTGAATGGCGTTTTGCGGCATTTCATTTCTTTGTGAGATATTCCCGTGACGTTGACAAGCGTCACAGGTTTTGACAAATTCATGGGCATCCTTATAAATCGTGGGCCAATAGAATCCGGAATCAAACACCTTCTTGGCGGTGTAGTTGGGGCTATGATGTCCCCCAGTAGGTCCAGAATGGTAAGCCTTGAGAATGTCAATAGCTTCCTGACCATATACACATCGCCTGATGACTTGATCCGCGCAAATTTTGAATAGGTAGGGGTCGTCCCAGAAGTAATGTTTCACATCTTTAAAGAATTTGTTTTTCTGTTGGGACGACATCCCTTTCACCACAAAGTTACCCGCATGGTAATTTGCAAAGTCAGCAAACCATGGGGTAGAAGAGTCTCCACGAAAAGAAACCACATTAAGTGTTTCGAGAGGAAATGTTTCGTTTATTTCCTTTTTCTCGAACACATCTTGGTGAGGGTTTTCTAGACGGGATAGATGATCAGCAGCCAGGTTCTCAGCTCCTTTTTTATCACGTATAATGATATCAAATTCTTGTAGGAGGAGAACCCAACGGAGCAATCTCGGCTTTGCATCTTGTTTTGCAAAGAGATATTTGAGAGCCGAGTGATCCGTATACACCACGCATTTGGTCAAGATGAGGTATGGCCGAAATTTCTCAAACGCATACACCACAGCTAATAGTTCTTTTTCTGTAGTGGTGTAATGGGTTTGAGCTTCAGTCATAGTCTTACTTGCGTAGTGGATAGGCTGAAAATGCTTGGTTTTTTGTTGCCCCAAGACTGCACCGATAGCAAAATCACTTGCATCGCACATGAGCTCAAAGGGTAAATCCCAGTCGGGGGCAACTAGAATGGGTGCTTCCGTAAGCTTTTTCTTTAATGTTTCAAAAGCTTCGATGCACTTAGGAGAAAAGATAAAAGGAGCATCTTTTTCGAGAAGATGGGTCATAGGCCGAGCGATTTTAGAGAAATCTTGTATGAATCTACGATAAAACCCGGCATGACCTAGAAAACTCCTAATACCTTTGACGGTGGTAGGATGAGGTAATTTAGCAATAACATCAACTTTTGCTCTATCTACCTCGATCCCGTTTTTTGAAATCTTATGGCCAAGGACTATGCCTTCTTTGACCATAAAGTGGCTCTTCTCCCAGTTTAGAAAAATATTGGTGTCTTCACACCTTTTGAGCATTTTGTCTAAATGGGAGAGGCATGTTTGAAACGAGTCCCCAATGACCGAGAAGTCATCCATAAACACCTCCATTGTTTCCCCGATCATGTCGTGGAAAATTGCCATCATACATCTTTGGAACGTGCCAGGAGCGTTACATAAGCCAAAAGGCATACGTCTGTAGGCAAATGTTCCGTATGGGCAGGTGAATGTGGTTTTTTCTTGATCCAGCGGATCAATGGGGATCTGAAAGTAACCCGAGAAACCATCAAGGAAACAATAGTATTCGTTCCCTGCTAATCTCTCAAGCATCTGATCCATGAAGGGTAGAGGAAAATGGTCTTTACGGGTGGCTTCGTTTAACTTGCGATAGTCAATACACACACGCCATCCCGTAACCAATCGAGTTGGAATTAACTCGTTTTCTTCATTAGTGACAACAGTTATGCCACTCTTTTTTTGGAACGCAATGAATTGGGCTAACCCAAGGACTATCAGAGATCGGGTAAATTAAACCGGCATCAAGAAGTTTGAGAACCTCTTGTTTGATAACCTCATGAATCTTAGGATTCACCCTTCTCTGATGTTGGACTGCTGGTTTGAAGTCATCCTCCATTAAGATTTTGTGAGTACAAAACTCAGGGTTGATACCCTTAATGTCGGAGAGTTTCCAAGCAATTGCTTGCTTGTGTGACTTCAAGACCTTTATGAGAGCAGTTTTCTCCTCCTCAGTTAAGTCTTTAGCAATTATGACGGGTAATTTATCATCACCCTCCAAGAATGCATACTCGAGATGAAGAGGTAGGTCCTTGAGTTCAACTTTGGGAAATTCATCAGTAGATGTTTGTACTGATTTGATTTCCTCAATTGTGATCTCTTTCGGAGGGAGTGAAGGTAATGGATCTTCATTTAGCAATTGCTCCAGATAAAGGATATCTCCCTCCGAATCATAAACACCATCAATTCCAGGCGGAATTGATTCATCAGTAGCGAGAAATTCATCGATCTCTTCCAGAAGGAAGTCACCTCCATTAAACGGAGTGAAAGAGAGGGAAGAGTCGGCAATGATAGGTTGAGAAGATGTGGTGGAATCCCCACTCACAGAATTATGAAGATAACCAAGAAACTCTTGAGAGTATTCCTCTGAAGCAATATCAATTACATCGACTCGATTAATTGATTCAGTATCATAATTTGAGGAGTACCTCGAAGTTTGATCAAGGTTAAAAGTGACAGCTTCATTACCCACACGTAGCGTGATTTCTTGCTCAAATACATCAATGAGAGCACGGCCCGTTCTCAGGAATCCTCTTCCAACAATGAGGGGAACCCGAGGATCGGCATCGAAATCAACAACCACAAAGTCAGCTGGAAAATGGAACTTTCCTACTTTCACGAATACATCCTCGGCGATGCCAAGAGGACGCGATATAGAACGATCTGCAAGCTCAAGAGTCATGCAGGTAGGAATAAGTTCCGGAAGAGAAAGTTTCTTCCATACTGAATAAGGCATCAGATTGATGCTTGCACCAAGATCGGCAAGGGCAAAGCATTCAATCATCCCTGGAAAAACACAAGGAAGAAGAAATTTTCCAGGATCCCCAAGCTTCTCAGGAAGCTTCTTTAACAGAACTGCTGAGCAGTTTTCGTTCAAAGGAGTTTTAGCCATTTCAAACAGCTTTTCCTTGTTGCTTAACATGTGTTTAAGAGTAGATGCAAACTTGGGCATCAACATGATGGCATCCGCAAAGCTTATGTCAAAATGAAGTTCTTGGAAAATTTGAAAGAATTTCTCCATTTGATGACTGGCTTTTTCGCGGAGTTTTTGCTCATTTAAACGCGAGGGGTAAGGAATAGAAGTTTTGGATTTGGGGTTGCCAACTGGAGGTTCAAAAACAACTCCAGGATTGGTTTTCGGGACAACCTGAGGATGGACATTGCTGGTACTTCCGTTATTAGTAGGAAGTTCCTTGTCCTTTGTCGCCTCAGGTTCACTTTCCACTACCTTCGGGAGAGAAGAAGAAGAGGTAGTACGAATAGCGGGTCCATCATAAGAAGTACCACTTCTGGTTGTGATCGCCTTTGCATCGCCCCTCGGATTAGCGATCGTGTTGCTAGGTAGAGTACCTGAGCCCGAGGGTCGATCATTTAAAGACTTCTTAATGTCAGAAATCTGGCTAACCAACAACCTGTTCATTTCCTCTTGGGATTTCATGAATTGTTTCAACAACTCATCAGATGATGGTCCAGTTGGAACAATGGCTTGAGTTTGCACAGGAAAATTCTGGCCTCTATTGTTTGGATTAGGGCCTTGATTTTGAAAATTTCCTTGATTATTGCCATGAAAATACCCTGGGTTGAAATTTCCCTGACCTGGGTTTCTATTGAAATTTCCTTGGTGTTGGAAATTTTGATTTTGATTTTGAAAACCGTTGTTTGGAATAAAATTACCTTGGTTTTGAAAACCTTGGTTTGGTCTATTCTGATTTTGATTACGGTTTTGGTTGAAACCGGGAGGTCCAGGGTAGTGGTTAGGACGGTGGTTCGGGTCTATAGGAGCACGGTATTGGTTGCCTCCTGGATTAGAAATCCCGCCCACAGCATTAGCTTCAAAAGGGTTACCATCGGTGGCCATACAATTGTAGTAAGCATGGGGGCCACCGCAAGTAACACAGACTTCCACTTTCTTAACTTCAGCAGGAGGTGAAGTTTGTGGAAAAGAAACTTTCTTTTGGTTGGAGAGAACCAAAGCTTGAATAGCTTCCGTGAGTTTGTCAATCTTAGCATCGGTGCTAGACTGACTCACGGGCGATGAAGAAGAAGGACCAACACTGACTTGGGAAACAACCGGCTTGCTTCGTGCAGTGCGGACTTTAGACTTGTTTTCAATGATCGCTAAAGCTTCTTTGACAGTTTTGCTTAAGAAATTTCCTCCAGCGGAGGAATTGAGAGAATCTTGATCAGATTGACTCACTCCATTATAGAAAGTATCGAGTTGCATCAACTCGGAGAAACCATGGTGAGGACATTTGCGAAGCAATTCCTTAAAACGATCCCACGATTCACTGAAGGATTCATCAAACTTTTGTGTGAACTTGATGATTTCATTTTTAAGACTCGTGGTTTTGGAAGGTGGATAAAATTCATTCACAAATTTCTTCACCAGGTCTTCCCATGTCTCAATTGACTGAGGGGGTTGTTTTTCAAGCCAAATCCGGGCTTGCCCCTCAAGAGAAAATGGGAACAGAAGAAGCTTAACAGCATCAGTAGGGACATTTTTGTATTTGATGGTAGATGCAATCTTGTTAAACCATCGAATATGAGCATGAGGATCATCCCGCTCAAAACCATAGAATTGACTGGAGGTTACAAGATTCAGTAACCCGGTTTTGAGTTCAAAATTTTCAGCCACAATGGCTGGGATAACAATAGCATCTCCATACCCGTCGATGGGTGCCTGGAGAAGCTCACACATAGGGCGTTCTTCCGCCATGATAACGGAAGTAGTGTGAGCAGTCCGGATCTCAGATCCGACTGATGGAGCAGAAAGTCTACGGACACGCCTTCTCAGAATCCTGACAAGCTCACGAAATGGGCTCACAGATCTAGAAGAGCGAGTGCGCATACACTAGAGTTAACTCTAAGGAATCTCAGAGTTAAGGAGAGGAATGGGAATTATGAAAATATTTTATGAAAATGGGGTGAGAAGAATCTTTTTAGGTTTTCTGGTTCTGACAAGTAGATATAACAACAAATCCAATTAAAACAATATCGAGGCAAAACAACAGTGAACTTAAACCAATAATCACAAGATGAATGGCTTCTTTGAAAAAGGTACACCAATCACAAGGACACAAAGGCAAGTTTTAAATCTTTGGTACGGGAACTTATTATGGTCGTACCCCCAGTTAGGTAGTACACTGCCTTGGTTTGCGGTGGTAATCTTTTATGTTGTTATTATTAAACAAAGAAAACGACAAATCTTTTTGTATTTTTATTTTTGATATATATATAGAAACAAAAGGAAAATATTTTTGTGTTTTATACGTTTTTGGATGTTTTTGGGTTTTTGGATTTTTTTATAAGAAAATATATATATAGATATAGATAGATGGTATGAACAAAGAGTGAATATTCAAATTACTAATCTGCTAAACGGAAGATAATCAGCACAGCTCCCCGGCAGCGGCGCCAAAAATTTGATCTGTGCCAAACCGTCAAGTTTTCTCACACAAGCTGGCCACTTGTGAATGGCCAACCGTAAGAAACTTAAAACAGCTCAGACACAAATACAATGAAGATCAGGAGAGCTATGCGATGAATCACCAAACGAATAGTGATCGAGAGATTTGAACGGAAAAGAGTTTGATTTAATTATAACTAAAGAAAAAGTATACAAACTACAAAGGCTTAAATGCAAATTAAAGAGAATTAAAAAGATAAAAAAATATTAAATAAACGCTATCACTATTTGCAAAATGATGTTTTTGATTTTTTCTTTTATAAAACTTAAATTAGAAACTACGTGACGTACAAAAGAAAATGTGAAACTATAGCAATATAAATCCTAAAAATATAAATATGATATTTTTACAAACCTAATGATAAAAGAAAATTTTTAGAAAAAGAAATATATTTTTAAAACTATTTATCTAATTATTATTAATTAAAAACTATTTTTAACTATTTATTAATAGCCTATAATACAAGAAAATATGAAATAAAGCTAGAAAAATAAAATTATGACTTGGAAAAATCTAAAATAACAAAAGAGAATTTTCAAAACTATTTTTTTATTTTTCTGATTATTTTTCTATTTTTTATGAATTAAAAACTATTTAAAACTACTTAAATTGCTTAAAAATACTAATTTAACTAAGAAAAATCTGGAAAAATATTTTTTTGACTTTTTATATTTATCTTAACCTAAGAAAAATGAAAAATTATTTTTTTGAAACTTTTCTGAATTAATTGTATTAAATGCTAATTAAAATGACTTAAAAACTGTTTTAAATCAAGAAAAATACCAAACAGACTTAGAAAAATCTGAAAAATTCAAGATAAGTCTAAAATAATATTATGAATCTAGGAAAAATAGAAAAACAGTAGCTTGTGTGAAAGAAATTGAAACTGCCAAGCAAAGTGCTTATGAATAAGCACTCTAAATAAGCCAAAAGCCACAAATAACCACCAAACTGATACAGAAGCTATAAAATGCTAAAATTACTCAAAATGAACTAAAAACAACTATCTTAAACCTCTGAATTGTACCCTACACAGATTTGGCTATTTTGAGTTAAAGTGCTAAAAACAGTTTTAAGGGCTACTTTGTGGACTGAAAATAAGCACTCAAGATAAGTTGAAACTAAAAACCAAATGCTGGAACCTAATCTAGACCTGGCTAGCTATGCCTAAACCAGAGATGAGCCCTGGATGAGCTCTGATGAGCTTGGTGCAAGCCCTGCACAAAACCTGTGCACACTCAGTTAATACTGAGTTTGTGCACAGGGGAAATGAGACCCATTTGACAAGCTCATTTGGAGCTTTTAAAAAATTGACAAAATTCTACAAAAATGATAATAAGCAAGTAGACCAACTGAACTTTAAAAACCTACAATTTCTTTTGATTTGGCTCAGAAATGAATCCAAGAAAAATCACCCCATTTGGGTGAAAACTGGTATTTTCAGTTTTTGACTTTTTAACAGTTTTGTTTTGTTGACTTATATGAACTTTGAGACCAATTTGTGGGATGATTGTGATGTTAATTGATGAAATAAAGATACTGCAAGCTATGTTTATGAATTCTAAACACAAAACAAGTGCTTGATTTCTAAAAATCCTATCAGTTAAGTTATTAAGACAGATTGAATGAGATGTTGACTTTGAGTGGTCTAATGCACAATTTTAAGACAGATATGAGTTAAGTAAAGCTTAACAAGCCTAAACCAACAAATCTCAACCACTGAGCAAACCTCTAACACAGGCTAACCACTGATCCAAACACACCTTTAATAACTGATATGCAAATTAAAACTGAACTAAAGACTGCACTAGCTGGTTTTATTGATCAAACTGAGTCTAACTACTCTAAGTACAACTAAATCAACAGAAAGAAACTAATTTAAACCATAACTACTGATCAAGCAATGAGACTTGAAAAATTAACTTACTTTTGGTCCTTAGCCACAATGGCTTGAAATCAGTTAACCAAAAACAGAACCCCTATCCTATTTATATCATCCCAATAAACTCTGAATCAACCCAAATCCAGCACTGCATCACCCATTATCCATTTCCAAGACCAAATGAGCTCAGTTTGACTTTAGTTGACCAAAAACCAAAATTGCTTAAAACTTAAAAGTAAACTTATAAAAAGCTATGAGAAGCTTATATAAGCTTATTTAAGCTTAAAAATAAGCTGCTAAAGATTTGAACATAAGAGTTTGAAACTCAAATTGGCAACAGTTAACATAAAATATGGAAAATGAACACAAACTTGAATTGATACTTTAAAATAGTTGCAATACACTGAAATACTTTAGTTTGATACAATTTAACTTGAAATTACAACTAAGAGTCTATTTAAAACTTAAGAATTAAAAAACGACATACATTTTAAATTTAAACTAAGTGCTCCTTGTTTGTTGCTTCTTCTTCCTCTTTTATACACCCATATGCTTTCTCTCTCCTCTCTGAGTGTTTCCCAGCTTTCAGCTTGACCATTGGATGACTGGAAGTAATCTTGGCCGTTTGATGCATTTTGGTGCCAAAATTGTTTTTAACAGCTGGAGAGGTTGAGTGTTAGGTTGAGGAGGCATTAAATGTATCTTGGCTTGGTGTGTTTGGAGTGATAAGGGTAGGGTGGGTGTGATGATGGGGGTTGGAGTATTGCTGGTGGAGTGTAGGGGATGATGATGGAGGGAAAGGGAACCCGTGAGGGGTTTGACCATGGTTTGACTGGCGTTTAATATTAAAAAGGGAAGGGGTCAAATGGGAAGGGTCCAAATGGGTTTGGCAGGGGTTCAATGGGATATGGCAGGTCCAAAGGTATTAAGGGTTTAATAACACAAGGACCTATTTGTAATTTCTGAAAATACAGGGACCAATGCTGCCAATTCTGCAAAGTTTCTCCAAGGGACTAAAAGTGACAAGCTCCAATAGTATAAGGACCAATCTTGACATTTTCAAATTTCCAAGGACCATTTTTGCCAATTTTTAAACTTGAAGGACCAATTTTGTAATTTCTCAAAACTTTTAATATTTTTCACCAAAGGACTAATTTTGACAACTTATGATTTTAAAAGGACCTTTGGTGATTTTTCTTTTGAAATTAAGTGCTCAGGGACTATTTCTGACAACTTTTGAAACTTGGGGGACTGAAACTGCCAATTATGCAAACTTAGCTCATTTTTCATCTGATTTTGAACATTTTGCATCTGAAACATATAAAATGCAATTTTGGAATATTTTCAGTATTTTGATGCATTTCTGAGCATTTTTAAACGTTTTGCAGTTCAGATTTAACCAAAAATGATGAGTATTTACACACTCATCAACATGTAAGAAGAGAATCACACCTACAGGGATAACTGAAGGGGAAAGGGGTTTTGAGCAAACTAAAGAGTGCTATTTAACTGAGGTCATACCTTTTTTTAGACAATTAAAAGGTCAATTTGAGAGTCTCCAAAAAGGGATTAACTCAGATATTAAAGAAATGGAAAAGGAATTTGATGCAATGATTGTTGAGGTCAATGATTATGAACGGGAACTCAAATATAATGAGATTGAAAGGAAGAATCTGCATATCTTAAATGAGAACTTAGTATTGTTAGGAATTAGAAATTCCAGGTATTAAGGAGTCGGTCACCTCAAGTATATGTAATCGTTAGAAAGCTCGTAGTCGTAGTTCTTTTATGTTAAGTAGTATTTAGTTAAGTAACACCGTGGAGGACGGACGGGTCTTTACCCACTGTATGCCTGATCCACAGCCCGATGTGTGGCGATTTATGTAAGACTATAAATACTCTCTACCTTCCAAGGTAGAGAGTTGGAGCTCATAATAATATCTTTCACTTTCTCTCACTAAGTTCCCTAAACCTCTAACTTTCTCTCTCTAGAATTCCATTTATACGCCACTTTGTGTTATGGTTTGATGTGTATGTGAAAACTAATATCCAACAATTGGTATCAAGAGCCATGGTTAGATCATATCGTGCACATCTTTGGATTTCTAGTGGTTTTTAGGTGGTTTTTGAGTTTGAAAAATTTTAGTGGTTTGTGCATCATTTGGTTGATTTCTTGTGTTAAAGCTTGGATTTTGTTTGTACTTTTATGTTTAGAATCATCATAAGTGTTTAGGTTTTCATTTGGTAAGCTTGAATCATCTTGGTTGGGTTGTTTTTGGATTGAAAAGTGATGTTTATGTTGTTTTTCTTGCTAGCGACTTGACATACGGATTTGTTTCTTCATAGCGACTTGCTTTACAATTCTGTAGCGAGTTGCAATTTTGGGAGCTAGCGACGTAGGCCTAGCGACTTACAGTACAAGTAGTGGACTCTCCACTACGGGTAGCGACTTGGTGTTAGCGACTTGGTCAGTAGCGAGTTGCTATTTAGCGACTTGAATCTTTAGCGACTTGATTAGCGAATTGCTGCCAAAATTTTGCTAGCGACTTAAGGCTTAGCGAGTTGCTATTTAGCGACTTGGGACTTTAGCGACTTGGTGGTATAGCGAATTAGTTGTTAGCGACTTGGTTCAAGAATTCGTAGCGACTTGGTTGATTTTTTCCCGTCAAAACTTCAAACGGCCATAACTTTTGAACCGTAACTCCGTTTTCAGCGTTCTACCCATCAAAACGACCGTGAGAACGAGGATAATGGCACGCCGAATAAACTAAATGGGTCAATCTTCGAGGTCTAAATCCGCTCCGAACAGAAGTTATTGAGGTTTTTAAGTTTTTAGACCTAAATTTCTCAAGAAAAACGGGCATAAACCAATCCGAATCACAACCAAACAACATCTCTGCTTATCCCACAAACAATCATAAGACCTAACACACAATTGTCTATCATTGTGTCGATCCATTAGTCGTCTTAACACATTCCATTGGTCATTGCTTAACGGTTTAGTCTTGATTTTAGTAAAATCCCGCGAAAGATTCTATTTCTCGGTTTAAATCATAGACTTGTAAAATCCCGTGCATTCTACCACATCATGTCTTACTCTACTGACCCAGTGATTTCAGAAGTGCTTAAATTGTATGATGCTGTGGATAATAATGATAATGGATGCTACACTGAACGATTAAAGATGTTTGAATTAAACAACGAGGATGTGAGATCTTCATGTTCTGAGTACAATGAGAATGAATTGTACCTGCTACAGAATGCCATGCAAATGGAATGCAGCATTGAGCCCTATCAACTACTTCATATGCACCTCATACAGTTGTTATCCATAGTTGGGGATTGAACATGTAGTGCCCTTTTCCGCCAGGACTTACCTACATTGACAAGAAGCTTGCTGTTGAACTTAGAGCATTTAAAGCTGCAACTTACCAATGAAGAAGTTCAAAAAGATGGTTCTAGTGCAGCTCTTCAAGTAATCTACAAACAATTTCAGCCATTCATCAGTGGGGAATATTCAGCAGATTACGATCAACACTTGACTGGAATTTCCTTCAAAAAACATACTGGAATGGAAATTCAGGAATTCATTGAGACATTTATCCAACTCATGGATAATGTAAAAAAGTACATTGAGGAAACTGCACAAAAGGATGAAAAAGTGAATGAGTGTCAGGTACAGTTGAGAGATTGTTGTGATAAGTTGGGTAATGTATCTGTGGAAGAATCGGGTGTTGCTGAATGCAGAATGTTAGAGAAAACAAATAATGATGAGTCGGACAATGCTAAAATAGAATCTTCATGCTCATGTTCATAAGAGAGAGAGGTGCACCAGTCACAACCCGTGCAAGCTAATGCAAAGAAACGCTCCATGGAAGCTTCGGATGTACCCAAGATAGAGATGCACCGGCCACAACCTGTGCACGTTAATGCAGAGGAAAGTTGCATGAAAGTTTCTGCAGTACCTAGGTATGCATCTTCTTCTCAAAATGATGATTATGAATTGCATGAGTACACTGCATTTGTGCCTGATGATTCCTTGACCACTGAACTCAATACCTATAAGGATCAAGTTGCTATTTATGAACAGCGTGCTAAGTTTGAGTTGACAACCCGTGAGCAGGAAATGGATGTCCAAATACGTACAATCATTAGAAAAAGTAATTTTAGAGAAGAAGTATTAAAACAAGAGTTAAACTCCTTACAAGAAAAGCTTTCTAAAACTGCTAAGCAAAAACACGAAATTCAAGAAAATGTTAAAATGCTTAAGCAAGAATTCAAGGCTAAGGAATCAAAACTTTTGAATGATTTTTCCAATCTAAAAACTTTGAAAAACAAGCTTGAAAATAAGTTGTACGTACAAGGGAATACCATTCAGACTGCTCACATGATCACTAAGCACAGAGTCTTAAGCGATAAGCACAGTGTTCCCATTATAGATAAACCCAATCCTGAGTATGGTAAGAAAGCAAAAGCATCTCAAAATGTAATCTATGATGGAAATGAGATTCTTAAACCTAGACAGACACCTAGTTGCATTGAGTGCACTGAGGAAGATAGAAAACTAGATATTGCATCTAGGGAGATAATGGATAAGAAGCTAAATGATCCTGAGTGTAAAAAGAATAACATAACGATTAAACCCCATAATTACACTAAAGAAAATTGGATCTCCTTGAACAAGTTTAAGCCTCAGACTCTATTAACCCCTGAACAAGTGTTCTGGAAAAAGGATTTAGATAAGCAAAAAGCAGAGAATCTTGTTGTAACGAACCCTCCCCTTAGGAAAATGCCTAGAGCGACTGTGTATCCTCCGAATACACCAATGCATCTTGTTCCTAGAACAATTGCCACTAAAAGCAAGACCTTAATTAGTCAATATGTTATCTTTCAACTATTTGTTGATTTTGAGAAAACTTGCAAGAAAAGGATCACACCCACTGGTATTACTAAAGGAGAAAGGGGTTTTGAGCAAACTAAAGAATGTTATTTAACTGAAGTCATGCCTTTCTTTAAACAACTAAAAGATCATTTTGAGAGTCTTAAAAAAGGAATGAATTCAGACATTAAAGAAATGGAAAAGGAATTTGATGCAATGATTGTTGAGGTTAGTGATTATGAGAGAGAATTAAAATATAATGAGATTGAGAGGAAGAACTTGCATACACTGAATGAGAATCTGATTTCTGAATGTATTGCTCAAGATGTGTTTTTCACTGCTACAAATTGTTCCATTAATGCTTCTCAATTTCATGAATTATCTGTTGCTCTGAAAGTCTCCCATGATCGTGTCATTGAGCTTGAAACAACAAATTCAAAATTGCATGAGAAAATAGAACAGGATGATCATGATAACTTGGTCAAACATTATTCTAAATTAGAAGTTGAACATCTTGCTTTGCAATTAAAACATCAACATCTTAAAGAAAATGTTAAAACCTCAAATATCAAGACATCCTCTGATGCTCCTGAGTTTGATGCAGTTTTTGAAATTAGCAAACGTGATGAACAAATTCGAGCTCATTGCCACACGATCAAAAGATTGAAAGCCCAAATTTCACAACTGAAAGGTGAAAAGAAGGATGTGACTGGTTCCCATATGCCGCCACCTTTAGATTCTCAGAATTTCCAACTTCAAAACATAATTGATAACTTGCAAAAGGAAAATGATTGTTTTAAAGCTGAAATTTCAAAGGTTAATGATCAAAACAAAGAGTTATGTGATTCATTTAAAGTTAATCATGATAAACAAATTGAAAAGATAACTTCTTTACTTAACGATTTATTGAGAATCTGAAGCGCGAGGTGAAAGGA
>BPTQ01000008.1:303310246-303425539 GCA_019973895.1 Chrysanthemum seticuspe
TAGGTAGTAGTACATCATATAAGTGAGAAGAGGGGGAGTTTTTAACGTAGTCTTCAACGGTAAAAACTAAATTGTTCACTTATTCTCATATGTGGTTACTTGCATCTAGGTGAACTACTGACTTACTCGCACCTTTTTGTACTTCGAACAACTACCTATTACATCTACTCTTACCGGTAAACGCTCTCTTAAAGAGTAATCGACTTCTATTTCGCGTGTCTTCTCGCATGTGAAAAGAAAAGATACTCCTTGCCCCGGACTTCACAATAGATGTCTGTGGTATTACTACTTCATGCTCCGGACTTGACTAAACTTGTCTGCAGTAACAATTCTCGGGTCAGTATACAAATCTCGGCGGGCTTAGGTTTATGGTTCCCTGCTAAACATGCTGGACGAAACCTGTTGTCTGCTTCTGTCTCTTAACCTTTGTAACCTAGGGCTGCACGACTACCCAAGGAAAACCAATCGTGTTTGTTAGAAATTTAGTCGTCTTTGGGATCTACGTTACTGTAATAAGGATCCTCGACTTGATCATCTTCGTAGCCTGAATTAGTTTACTGTAAAACACGAATTACGGAAGCCCACAGGTCGAATATTTACAAATGGCAAACCTTACCCCTCAGCTAGATCCACTATGCCTAGAATAGTGCCTGTTAAGGTTTGGAAGCCAACTGGTAGAATAATCCCATTAAGCACAAAATGTCATTTGATTAAGTCCGATGCTTCTACTAGTTCAGCTCCTAGGAATAATGTCATTGCATCTAGGGTTTCTGCTGATTTAAAGATTGTTTGTGCTAACCAAAAGGAACCCATCAGCACGTCGGGATCCAATGTTTCCAATTCTCTGTCTTCGTCTGTTGTCCAAAGCAGGTCGTACAAATCGTCCCTTGGTATTTGGATTCGGGCGGCTCTAAACATATGACTGGGCTCTTAACAATGACGTCTGTTCAAATCAGTTCAGGCCTCGTACTTCATCATTATGGTGTCTGTAGATAACACTTCAGGCCCCGTTCCTCATAGAAAAGAAAAGTGTACGCTCTTCTGTGCGCTTTATCTTCAGCTAATGAGAAATTCTCTCGCAAATGGCCATTCTCATCTACATTATCCATCAACAAGCTTCATGTTTTTCCACGCTCATTCAGTCATCAAGTGGATCTACGTTCATTGGTGTATACTCTTATTCACTTGTTAAATCAAAAATGGCAACTTCTGATGCAATTTTTGAGGGGGAGAAGAGTGAATATACTACATGATGATGGATGTTTGAATAATGGTTATACGACTTAATTTTTGATGATGATGAGTGTATATTCTTTTTGATGAAGAGTGAATATACTAAGGATAACTGGGATTCCTTGTTTTGATTTTTGATGACTCTCCTCCAACGCCTAATGCTTCACTTACTAAGGATAAATGGGAATCAATGTTTGGGATTCATTGTTTTTCAAAGATAGGTTTGATGAGTACTTTCAACCTCCGACGAATGTTGATCATCCAGCTTCTGAAGCTCATGCTCCGGTTTCTATTGACTCAACTGGTTCACCATCTAAGAAGTACTTCTTGAAATTCTCAAGAAACCTTATCTCCAGTTATTTCACAAGGAATTTATAATGACTATCATGATATTGTAAGTTGCACTATTGAATAATGATCCGCTCTTTGGTATTCCTGTGCCAAATCTTCATGGATTGTTGTTTATGGATAATGATCCGCTCTTTGGTATTCCTTTGCCAAATCTTTACGGATTATTGTTCCTCTCATTGTGCACGCTATAAATCAACCACATGAACATTAAGGAAAATGACTACCTCATTCGCTTGAAGACATTTGTGGTGAATCTTCCAGATCAGTCTCTACATGTATACCTTTAGGAAGAATGCTTTAATGTCGAGAAATCATTTGTTCCGGTTCATTCAGTGGATCGACGTACATCCGGTGGTACGTTGATTCACGTGTTGGGCATTTGACACAAGCTGATTACTTCGGAGTTAATCAATTATCACTTATTTGAGATTGAAGTTAAAATTCACAAAGGCGAGCTTAAGATGCAAATGCATGGAATTCTTCTTCAGTTTCAAATTTGGTATATCAGGTTTTCTTTATCAGTGGTCACTTCAAATTGTCTACATATGGGTTGATAAAGATAGTCAGAGAGAGTTTCTATCGCAGTGGTCCTATGGCTCCTGGACACTCCAGTTCAGGACCCGCACTTCAAGAAAGTCCCATTAGTTCATCCCTTATACCAAATTCTTCTCCAGAAACTCCATATGTACCTCCATCTGAAGATGATTTAAAGAAATTGTTTGATCCCATGTTTGATGAACATTATGAGCCAAGTGCTAATGAACTGACAATTCCTACTTCAGAGGCTGCTCATATTCCTGTGAATGACGTCAATCCTTCAATCTCAATATCATTAAGTCAAGAAGCGCCTGCTGCTGATCACTCTGTCTCATCAACAAATCATCAAACTTCGAGGGTACATCATGGAACTATGTCTGGTATCAATGATGAATTTAATCCCTTTGCTACTCCCGAAGATGCCCCCTTTGAGAACGTACTTGCTCCTGAATCATCATCAGAACCATCTTCATCAGGAGAAATTGACTCTGCAACTTCAGTTCTTCAACCACAACCACATGAACACCTCAGAAAATGGACTCATGATCATCCATTGGACAACATCATTGGAAACCTCTCTCGTCCAGTATCTACACGGAAACAACTTGCAACCGATGCCTTGTGGTGCTTCTTTAACTCCGTACTCTCTAAGATCGTACCAAATGATGTTAAAACCGCCATGGATGAAGACAGCTGGTTCAATGCCATGCAAGAAGAAATTCATGAGTTTGATCGACTTGATGTATGGGAATTAGTACCTGCTTCAGATTGTGCTATGATCATTGCTCTAAAGTGGATCTTCAAAGTGAAACTTGATGAGCATGGTGATGTGTTAAAGAACAAGGCTCGATTGGTTGCTAAAGGATACCGTCAAGAGGAGGGTATTGACTTTGAGGAATCATTTGCTCCTGTTGCTCGAATCGAGGCAATCATAATCTTTTTGGCTAATGCTGCTTGTAAGAACATGGTAGTCTATCAGATGGACGTAAAGACGGCATTTCTGAACGGAGATCTTAAAGAAGCCGTCTATGTCAGCCAACCCGAAGGCTTTGTGAATCCAGAGCATCCTACCCATGTTTATCGTTTGAAGAAGGCTCTTTACGGTTTAAAGCAAGCTCCAAGGGCATGGTATGATACGCTATCAAAGTTTCTTCTATCTACCGGATTCAGCAAAGGAGTAGTCGATCCAACATTGTTCACAAGGAAGTCAGGCAAACATTTAATTCACGTTCAAATTTATGTTGATGATATCATATTTGCCTCGACTGACCCCAATGAGTGTGATCATTTTTCGAATGAAATGAGTTCAAATTTTCAAATGTCAATGATGGGACAAATGTCATTTTTCTTGGGATTACAAATTTCACAAAGTCCCGGAGGCATTTTCATAAATCAGTCTAAATATGCAACAGAGATCTTAAAGAAATTTGGATTTGATTCAAGTAACCCTGTTGACACCCCCATGATTGACCGAACCAAACTAGATGAGGACCACTCAGGGATCATGATTGACCAAACGAAATATCGTAGTATGATTGGATCCCTGATGTACCTCACTGCTAGTAGACCAGACATCTTGTTCGCTGTTTGCATGTGTGCTAGATACCAGGCTAAGCCTACTAAAAGGCACCTTGAAGCAGTTAAACGGGTCTTTCGGTATCTCCAAGGAACCATCAATATGGGTCTTTGGTACCCGAAGGACACCGGTACGTCACTAACGGCCTATGCAGATGCTGATCATGCAGGTTGTCAAGATACACGTCGAAGTACGTCTGGAGGTGCTCAGTTTTTGGGTGATAAGCTTGTGAGCTGGTCTTCAAAGAAGCAAATGAGTACTTCTATTTCCTCTACAGAGGCTGAATACAAAGCCATGTCATCCTGTTGTGCTCAAATCTTATGGATGAGATCTCAATTATCTGACTATGGCTTTGTATTCAACAAAATCCCTCTGTACTGTGATAATAAAAGTGCTATTGCTCTCTCATGCAACAATGTTCAACACTCAAGAGCAAAGCATATCGACATTCGACATCATTTCATCAGGGAACAAGTTGAAAAAGGTATGGTGGAACTCTATTTTGTGAGGTCTGAATACCAGTTAGCTGACATCTTCACCAAAGCTCTTCCAAGAGAACGTTTTGAGTTTATTCTTCCACGTCTTGGCTTGAAAAGCCTTCAACCAGAAACACTCAAACGTCTTCAGGAGGAAGACGAAGAGTAAAGGTCTATCTTCATCTATCTCTTGTATATATCTATTCGAAAAATCAAAATACAAAATTATAAAACCCTCAAAAATCAAATAGAAAAATATAAAACTTTCAAAATCCATAAAAATTTGAAAAATTCGAAAAATCTTCAAAAAATATTGTCATTTTGTCATGTTTCTCTCGATTCGATAATATCTACGGTCTTGATGTTGTCATTCAAAGAATGACACGGGACTTTAGATGTTGTTCGAATCTTTATATATATATATATATATATATATATATATATATATATATATATATATATATATATATATATATAAAAATCAAAAATTCAAAAAAATCAAAAAATATTTTTGGGAGAAAGAGAAACTATGGCTTATTGTCATCTTCAGGCAATAACCCGGTTTTAAAAGAAAGAACAGAGCCATGTTTTATCATGTTTTCAAAATTCCATGCTCTGATTCTATAAACATTTATCTGCTGAAAACTAAATGCTTTGAAAAATAACTCGATCTCTATTTTTGATAATCATCAGGACTTATTTGTCAAAATCTCTATCTCTCAATCAACAACCTATGTCATTGATTGAGGGGGAGAATGATTTCAATTAAATTAAAAAGTTATTTGGCATTAAATTGTTTTCAAAAGATGTACATGCATGTCTTATTAATGGTGTTTAAAGTCTTATAATCCGATCCTTATCAGTTAAAACGCTTTCACAATCAAGTCACAATTCTCCTTAAAAGCTTTCAAAATCAATTTAAATCTATAAGAGATCACAAATCTCACATGATTTGATAATTGTGATCGGGGGAGAATGTGTGATTTAAATTGGATTTAAACTGATAATTCGGTAAATGGTTTTATAAGGATGTACATGCTGTCCTCCCCGCATGTGACAAACGATTTCAATTTTTCCATTCACATGTTGAGGGGGAGCATCTATCTTACACCTATGACTTGAAACGTGATCATTTATCTCAATGTGCAGGTTCCCTCTAGTATGTGCAAAACTCCTTTCAAACCTCGAGGCACATATTGAGGGGGAGCAAAATCATGAAAACCTCATCCTTCCCCTAAAATGATCTATCTACCTGATTCGATTTAGGAAGAGATGTTGATATCTTTTAGAAAATGGTAATCAAAGAAGTTAATTCTTTCTCTTGCCTCCGTGTGCAAAACATTTTCAAATACTTGATGCACATGTTGAGGGGGAGTTCTTGTTCTAAAAATATCAAAAACAATTCAAGTACAAAATGTTTTGATAATATATCACAAGTATCTGGATTGATTTTTCAAATGGTTTTCAATTGGTTCCAATGGCAGATGAACAATACCAAATTGACCGACCAACTTTACTTTATATACGGTGATATAAGGATGATAAGGTTAGGTATGTGTTCCCATGATCCGCCAGAACCGGAGGGATCTACCCAGGGACAATCCACTAGTTAGTGTAGAAGTCCTTAGGTATGATGATAAAAGGAGAAAAGTGAGATATGGGAAGAGTGGGGACTGAGATAGAGCAAGTAATGGAACAAACCCAACAAGGTTCTTGCTATGAAGTCTCGGTAAGCACTGAAGGGGTTGAAGAATTAAAAAGAATTGAATGAGAAAAGGGTGAAAACAAATAGCCCTCCATTTATTCAACCTTAGGGCAGAAACCGGGTTCACTTCATATGCTACTGATGGTAACATCGGTATTGAAGACAAGACGTCATGGACCCAGTGACGCACTGAACTTCAACTTTCCAAACCACTCAAGTTCCTCTTAAAAGGGCTTGTTTCATTCTCACGGCAACCGACATTATCTATCGACTTTCTCTTAGAGATTGTTGATATTGAAGAAGGAGACCCTCTCCCTAGTCTCCGGCACAGGATCCAAATATGCACAAATTGAGTCTAGAGCCACGAGATCATCAATAAATCTCATTAGGACACTTTCAATGAAGACTCTCTGTTTCACACAATGTGGAAAGAGAGATTATATTTTGAGTCCTACGCATTATCCTTGTGGTATTGCCAGAACATCTGAGTGATGTGTATACATATTCACAATGAAGATGGAAAGCCTTCTGGAGCCAACATCAAACAAGCTCCTGGTAGGTGGCATGTGAGATCTATTATATAGATCAACCATGTGACAACTGAACAGAAACAATGGGGCGATTCAATCTCTTGAATCAATCCTGGTTCAGGTTATGGATTGACGGATACCTTTGAAAAACCGGTCTTTGTGCTTACCAACTCTTTTATTCAGCACATCGACCGTGTAATCATTTTTCAAACCAAAAGGTGTTTTTATGATTGATAATTGATTTTCAATAAAACCTTCGTTGTATTGCAAAAACAATTTCTATTGAGCAATACACGATTGTTTTTCAAATCACTTTTCATCAATCAGTGGACTTAAAATTCGCTGGTTCACTCACTCCGTGTTGTCTTCTTTGAGATGTTCCGGTTTGAGAACAGCTAGAGCAGCTGCGAAACCCTGTCAAGGAAATTCTTCGGAATTATACCTGATCACAGGCAGTACATGTACTGATCAACGGGGAACCGTGGGCCGTGTACCTCAATTCAACGAAAGTGATCAAAGACACTTTCGTGCGATTTATTGCTAACTGTTGTATGCAGGTACGCCCGACGTTTGCAGCTGATCAGAATGAAGCGGTCAATCCATAGCCGCATGCTCACTTAACACATTCAACTCAAAGAAATCATGATTAGTGCATCAATGACTCTGATATTTTCACTCCAAGCTTCCGCTACGCTGCTGCCAATATCATGATTCAACAAATGCTTCCGCTACTCTGATAAGAAGATATCATGATCCAGAATGTGAGCATGTCGGTCCTAAAGTCACAACATCACATATTACCAACACCACAAAGGATGTGTTAGAGATTGTTGATAGCTGATGATCTCAAATGATGGCTCAAAATTATTATCACATGGATCAGTAAAAGACCTCCACTTGGAGTATCCAAACATGCAATAAGAAGAATCAATGACTACGAGCTTAGGAGCAAAGGACTACATCAAGAATGCAAGATCAATTGTTAATGTAATATCTATTTGTATTCAATGTAAGTTTGGTACATGATTGAGGTGACCTCCCTTAGGGGGAGATTGTTAGGAATTAGAAATTCCAGGTATTAAAGAGTCGGTCACCTCAAGTATATGTAATCGTTAGAAAGCTCGTAGTCGTAGTTCTTTTATGTTAAGTAGTATTTAGTTAAGTAACACCGTGGAGGACGGACGGGTCTTTACCCACTGTATGCCTAATCCACAGCCCGATGTGTGGCGATTTATGTAAGACTATAAATACTCTCTACCTTCCAAGGTAGAGAGTTGGAGCTCATAATAATATCTTTCACTTTCTCTCACTAAGTTCCCTAAACCTCTAACTTTCTCTCTCTAGAATTCCATTTATACGCCACTTTGTGTTATGGTTTGATGTGTATGTGAAAACTAATATCCAACCCTCATGTTTACGTTTCTTTTGAAAACGTGTGTAATCCTCCCTACACTTATCCCTTATGTAAAATACCTTTATATGCAATTAAGACGAGGTTAAAAACAAAATAAAGCATTTTTACAAATTTAAACATGAGGATAAACAATTAATAAAAGATATATGACACTAACAAGCAAACAATTAAGCATGGGTTGCCTCCCACGAAGCGCTTTTCTTTATTTAAGAGTCTTGTAGCTAGACTCGTAGTCGTGCTCCTACGTTTTCCTAATCTTAGAGGCCCATTCGATCTCCTTAACTCTTCTCTCATCACGAATATATTCAGGCCCCAGTTCAAGACAAGCAGTGTAGTAAACTTTGTTTTTCCAGTCTACTTCGAATGCCAGAATGTTATCTACATCTAAATTATCCATGCCCTCATAATTCTTATTTTTATGGGGCATTATATATTTAACACTCTCGGCTTCATTTGAGAACTCAATTATCCCTTTCTCTTTATCATAAACCATCTTAGACTCTTTTATAAATGGTTTCCCAAGTATCACGTCTCCTAAAAACCCATCAATGATTCCCTTAACATTTTCCAAAATCATGAAATCACACCTATATGTGAAGTTACCTATGAACACGTGCAATCCCTTAACCCTCCCCACATAGTTACTTGCTTTCCTAGGGCGAAAGGGGTCCCTCATAGGCTCTAGCTTTCTGCTCATGATCCAATTGTAATAGAGCCTAGACATTATATTCATGGGTGCCTTATAGTCAATGTAGGTGTGATCCCTATATAAGTATCCAATCATACACGGTATTTTGATGTTTTTGGGATTTCCCCTCCTTATGCGAGGCTCGAAAGGTGGTCTTGGAAAATTAACCACGTTATGGTGATAAGCGGTTTCTTTCCCTTTAGGGTATGAATCAAAGTACTCCCTAAGTTCTTCCTCCTCCTTACTACCCTCCATAATTTCTAACACCTTATAATCTCCTTTTTCTAAATCATCATCCGAATCACTATCTAGAGGGTGATCAGATTCCTTACACCTTATATTCTCAATTATCATATTTAATTTCCTAAGTTCTCCAATTTCACTCATGATACGGGCTCGAAGTTGGTTAGCAGAGGCAGGGTCAAGCAGTGGGTATTTGTTTGGTGGTGAAGCACTGTTTGGTTGTTGGTTATCATCTCCCATGATGAAAAGTGATGGGGTTACGAACAAAGGTCACGAAGAAGGGGGATAGACTAAGAGGAAGCTAAAAATGAGAAAAAATTTACTTGATAGGAATCAAGCAAAGAACCTAAACGAGGTGGACTACTAACTAGCTATTCTATTCCCCGGCAGCGGCGCCAAAAACATGATACACTTACGCAGCGCGTTCGGGGTCAAAGGAACATCCTTTTCGTCGAGCAAGTTTTTCAACACCCTAGGCAGTGAACCTAATCGTTGTAGTGTAGTATTAGGGTAAGCCACGGGTATTGATATCGTTCTCTAGGGGAATAGGAATGCTAGTGAGAAGTTACTACGCTAAGGTTAAGGTTGAGGAAGATTATTTTTTATCTTTTTTTATATTTTTTAGGAAATTGAAAAGTACGAATCTCGGGTATTGGATTTGGGGGGTTGGTATTTCTACCGATTACTCTACTATTATCTAATTATCTAAACTAAGGTGGTGGTAGTCTATGTCTAATTAATGTGTGCTCGTATGATAGTTTAAAGATGTGTTTACTTAGGTTTTACTACTCCTTAATTATCTCCTATTGATGGTTGAGTTGCACGTCCTTATTCTTAGTTGCGTTGTGTGTCTAAAGTTGTAGGGTATGCGTTTCTCCCTAACTCTTTGAACTTACCAAAGGGTCTCGTCTACAAAACCCACTAGGGATAATAAACTCTTACTCTAAGGCACTCTTTGGATGGTTTAGCTTACAACTACTCAGGTAATTATATTCTAAGGTTCACAAAGATGAATCAAGCATTAAGTACACAACGAATGACCTATTGCATTACTAGATCATTAATCAACTAAGATAAGAAACAACCAATCAATATTTAATAATTAAGTTTCATATTCCCTAAGCAAATACACAAATAAATTAGCCGGACATGGAGAACATGCAAGCATACACACAAATAATCAAAGACATAATTGAATTGATGAAGTAAATACTTATCTTGATGTAAGATAGGGTTTGGAAACCTAAAATACTGTACAAGACACCCTTGGTTCGATTTTAGGTTTTTTTACTCCAAAAAGACTCTCCTAAAACTGAAAAATTCGGATTCTATATATAATATTACATATGCGACGGCGTCACCTTATGTTTTGTGACGCCGTCGTGTCGCCGTCATTAGGGTTTCGTCTTGGCCACGTTAACCTTGCGACGACGTCACCTTATTTCTGTGACGCCGTCCTCTTCAGCTTCTGACGTCGTCTGGGTCGCATCTAGGCCGTCTGAGTTGTGACGGTCTACTCCTTTAAAGCCCGACGCCGTCCTTCAAAACAAGCCATTTTCTCTTCTGAGTCGTCACAAATTCCTCCGTCGGCGTCGCAGTTAAGCAATGACACTGTCGCCTTCTGTTTTCAGCAGCTTTGAGTGTCTCGATTCTGACTTTGGCCATTTTTTTCGTATATTCGCGCCTTTTCGTCCAAATAAGTGCCATTCCAGCATTTTGCCTTCAAGAGACCTAAAAAGTGAAAAGGAACGATATTAAGCAATAACGGATACAAAAGTGATCAAATAAGGGCTTAAACGACCCCTCAAAATGGTACCTTTTTAAACCTTATCAATAGATTTGAACCACGAGTTCCTCTTAACAATTCCACACCATCAAGTTCTCTAATGAAACAAGTGTGTTTTCTAAAAGCCACTTCTAGATCGGAATTACAGAATTGACCAACAGAGAACAAGTTATGACCAAGACCTTCCACATAATATACCCTGGAGATTACACTTTTACCAACAACATAATCTCCATAACCCATAATTGCACCAAAATGGTCGTTCCCGAATCTAACAGTCCTGATGAATTTACTCACGAAGTTCATGAGCCGCGAGCGATCTCCAGTCATATGCTTAGAACAGCCTGAGTTCAGGCACCACAAAACGATTTGAACGATCTGCAGTTGAACACAGACAAGAATGGATAACTGGATAATTGGGATCCCCATGCAAGAATGGGTTCCATTTGGTTAGTAACAGTGATTGGAACACCCACATCAGAAGTAGAAACAATAGAATCACCAGAAATAGATGCAGTGCTAGTGTCCGTATTTGACCTATTCAAAGTGTGTTCACTTCTTAAGGGAATAGTTCTACCAGTAGGCATCCATTTTCTAGTGGGCATTGACTTAGCAAATTTAGGGCACAACTCATTAATCTTACGGCCATTAGGTATCCATTGATAACCTATATTACTAAATTTCCTTCCTGTGGGTTTCCACTGTTTTCTAACTTTCTTACATGGATGCTTGTGTTACTAATATGGTGACCTAACAGTGGCAATATTGAAATTAGCAGGGTTTATTATGTGGAAGGCCTCGGTCACAATCTCTTTTCAGTCGGTCAATTCTGTGAAGGAGATTTGGAAGTTGCTTTTAGGGAGAAAACTTGTTTCATTCGTGATCTACAAGGAAATGATCTTATGTCTGGCTCTCGCAATTCTAGTCTATACACAATCTCAATGCAAGACATGGTTGCCTCATCTCCCATCTGTCTACTCTCAAAGGCTACATCTACAAAATCTTGGCTATGGTACCGTCGTCTCTTACATCTAAACTTTCAAACCATCACCAACCTTGCTCGACACAAACTTGTTGAAGGTCTCCCACGATTCTGGTATTCTAAAGATCACCTTTGCTCAACTTGTGAACAAGGGAAAAGCACTCGTGCTCATTTTCCTTCAAAGATGGAACACAGCTCTCAGCATGTGCTTCATCTTCTTCACATGGATTTGTGTGGCCCGATGTGCGTGCAAACGATCAATGGCAAACGCTACATCTTAGTAATTGTTGATGACTATTCACGATGGACTTGGGTCTACTTTCTTCGAAGCAAAGACCAAGCTCCACAGATGATCATCACATTTCTCACGAAAATTCAAGTTCAGCTCTGAAACACCGTCCGCCAAATCAGAACAGACAAAGGAACTGAATTTGTGAACCAAACTCTTTGAGAATTTTATGAGAAAATGGGAATAGAGCATCAAACATCTATTGCACGGACACCAGAACAAAACAGAGTTGTTGAAAGACGAAACCGAACGTTAGTGGAAACTGCAAGAACAATGTTAATTAATGCTAAACTTCCAGATTACTTATGGACAGAAGTTGTATCAACTGCATGATATACTCAAAACCGTTCAATGATCACAAAACGCCACAACAAAACACCTTTCGAGCTTATCCACAACAGAAAACCGAATCTCAAACACTTTCATGTATTTGGATCTCTTTGCTACCCAAATAATGATCGTGAAGACTTTGGAAAGCTCAAAGCCAAAGCTGACATTGGAGTATTTATTGGATACTGTGAGAATTCAAAAGGTTTCCAGATCTGGAATCGTCATACAAAGCAGGTTATGGAAACGATTCATGCTAATTTTGATGAACTTACAGAAATGGCTTCTGAGCATAATAGCTTAGAACCCGGTCATAACCGTTTAAACTTCCCTCAAACCCCATCATCAGCTGAACTAATCCCCCAGCTTACTCGTCAACAAATAGAAACGCTATTTGCTCCGCTGTTTAGTGATGACATTGATGAACGTGCTCCAGGTGTATCCGCTGCTTCCGCTGCTCAACCTGATACTACTCTTATACCTGATACACCTGCTACAACAACTACTGTTGAAGAAGCACCACCAGTTGACTCTACAACAACAGTTGAACAAACTGCATCCAACGACGCAGAACCAGCTGATGATGTTCTGAATGAAGTACCCCCACCTGCAGATTTTGATCCAAATGCGTTCTTTAACCCGTTTGCCAATGAAACTGTTGCACCTGATGTCGCAGAATCATCAACAAACCATTTGAATCTTCAAAATCTGCATAATTTATATCAACATCAACCTTCTACACATCGCTGGACAAAAGACCATCCTCTTGAGAACATTATTGGCAACCCGACTCAACCAGTAGTTACGAGACGACGTCTTCACACAGATGGTGAACATTGCATTTATGCTCTAACTGTCTGCCAATCTGAACCTAAAAACATTAAAGATGCAATGACCAAAGACAACTGGATTGAATCCATGCAAGAAGAAATCAACCAATTCAAACGTCTTGAAGTATGGGAACCGGTTGAACGACCAACAGGGGTCTACGTCATTGGTTTCAAATGGATTTGGAAGAACAAATTGGATGCTGAAGGGAACGTAATCAGAAACAAGTCACGTCTAGTGGCTAAGGATTATAGACAGGAAGAGGGTATTGACTTTGAAGAATCATTCGCTCTGGTTGCTCGCCTTGAAGCTGTTCGGATCTTTCTCGCGTTCGCGGCTCATATGAACATAACGGTCTTTCAAATGGATGTCAAAACTGCTTTTCTGAACGGTCAACTAAAAGAAACGGTTTATGTCACCTAGCCAGAAGGATTAGTTGATCCCGCGTTCCTGAACCATGTCTACAAACTGAACAAAGCTCTGTATGGTCTCAAACAAGCTCCTCGGGCGTGGTACGATAAGTTATCATCTTTCCTAATTGCCAAAAAATTCACCAAAGGTTCGGTCGACCCTACACTTTTCATACAATATCACGGGGAACATATTTTAATCGTTCAAATTTATGTGGATGACATCATTTTTGGGTCAACACATTTAAAATACTCAAATGCTTTTGCAAAACTTATGACAAAACATTTTGAAATGTCAATGATGGGTGAACTTACATTATTTATCGGATTGCAAGTTCATCAATCACCCCGTGGTATTTTTCTAAGTCAGTCCAAATATGCCCTTGAAATTCTGAACAAATTTGGAATGAATACCTGTGATACTTATGTTACACCAATGTCACATACCAAGAAGCTGGACGCTGATTTGCTTGGGAAACTGGTTGACCCTACAAAATACCGCAGTAGCATTGGGTCTCTCATGTATCTAACAGCTAGCAGACCTGATATTGTCTTTGCCGTATATCTTTGCTCCCTCAATCAGTCGAGACCAACTAAAACCCACCTCTCAGAGGCTAAAAGAATCCTCCGATATATCAAGGGAACCATTAACTTGGGGATCTGGTATCCGAAGGATTCTGGTTTTGAACTAATAGCTTTTTCAGACGCTGACCACGCAGGAAGCTTAGACTCTCGGAAAAGTACTTCAGGAGCACTACAATTTCTTGGTGACAAACTGGTGTCTTCGCAATCAAAGAAGCAGGATTGTACATCGCTGTCCTCAACAGAAGTAGAATATGTAGCCATGTCGACGTGTTGTGCGCAAGTCATTTGGATGCAAACACAACTCAAAGACTATGGTTATGTATTTGACAGAATCCCGATGTACTGCGACAATCGGAGTGCTATTGCAATCTCGTGCAACTCTGTTCAACACTCGAAATCAAAGCACATCGATCTTCGCTATCACTTCATCAAGGACCACGTGGAACAGGGTACTGTTGAATTATACTTTGTAGGTACAGAATGCCAATTGGCAGATCTTCTCACCAAAGCCTTAGCTCCTGCTAGCTTTAATGAGTTGGTCCATCGGATTGGTATGCGGTGTTTGACTCAAGAGGAACTGGATGAACTCTAAAAACATTCTTAAAAACCAGTCAAACACCAAAACCTCTTTTGTAAATATCTATCAAAAACAAAATACAAAAATATAAAATCTGATAAAACAACAAAAATATTCTTCTATCTTTATTTCTTTCAACACGGCAAGTACAAATCTTCCGTCAACACTCAAATCTTTCAAAATTCAGTATTTTTCCGATCATGTGTTGAGGGGGAGAAAGCATATATTTTTCAGTTTCATAAAACCTTGTACTTGCATGTTATCTTATCTCGGTTGTTTCTTTAAAAATGGTGGTCACATTTCTGGTTTTCTGACACTCCTCGGACTAAAATTTATAAACTTTCATTAATTTTTAAGTCAAGGGGGAGTGTCGTCAAATTTCTTTCCAAAACATCATTCGTTTGGTAACCAAAATGGAAGCTAAAGGCTTTAGATGTAAATGGTAAAGGTGGAGGGACTGAAAGTGTCAAAAGGTCAAAGTATTTTTTAACAATAACACTTCACCTAACATCATTTACTCATCACATTTATTATTCAACCTAACCAATCATACGCCTAAAATTCAATCTGTAAATCCGAGTTCTTGATCCTCAATTTGTAAGTGGTTTCATAATATTAGAGTATTTACAAACAATGGTTTTGAATCTTTTACAAATCCAACGGTTAAAACGTGAGATATGAGTGATTTTGTGCTCTACGCATAAGCGTATGGACACACAATCATGTTTGTGTGTTTATGGTTAAAATGATAGTGTCAAAACGTTCATATAACATCATTGAAACTATTTTGATCATAAAAACATACCCAGAAACACGAATTGAATGATTTTGTCAATTAGGGTTCATGCGTTAGTTTTAGGGGTTTTCATATGTGAACGTTTTTGGTGATAAAGGTTGTTGTATGAGGTTGTTTTCAAGTTGAATTGATCATATTTAGACCCAGAAATTACCCAGAAACACTAATGATTCATAAATTGGAAACTAGGGTTTATGTTCATACGGTTTGGGTATTTTTGATTCATGACATATTTGATGTTAAAACTTGGATAAGACAACTTAATAGGCTTCTTAGACTTACCATAATCATTTTGGTGCAATTCCTATGGCTAAATCTCTTACTCGTAGAAATTAAACCTTAGGGTTTGGGGTTACGCATAAGGATATTTACGCATAACTGTTTGATGAGTTTTTCATGTTTGATATGATAAATATTGAATGTATGTGTTAATAATTGGTGCTATGATTAACTTATTTCAGGTTTATTACGCGTGAAATTCAGAATCAAGGTTATTAGCAATCTACGCATGAGGATCACCTTACGCGTAGAAGGTTATGCGTAAGAGTAATCTTACACGTAACTGTTACGCATAAGGTTCTACATAAGGGACTACGCGTATCCTGTGAACGATATGCGTAAACAGTGACCTCTACTCATAAGGTCTACTCTTACGAGTAAGCCTTACGCGTAAGGTTTTATATGCGCTTACGCGTAAGCTCTACGCATAAGGTCCCCTTTTCCTACGCGTAAGTCAGGGTCCTACGCATAAGCTTGCGTTTTACGTGTATACCTATCATGTTTACGCATAAGCTGCCATTTCTACGCCTAAGCCTTGTTTAACCTTAATCATGAATTGTTACGCGTGCAAACTTGTAAATAAATAAATCATAACGTCACGAAACCAATAATGTCACTAATAAGCTTAAACGTTTAATATGTTGTGAAAAATAAGTGATAACATGGACTTTAAGACTTAAAGTTAATTAACTCACGAAACTAATCACGACGTCATTAGACTATTGGACAAACAAGTGACATTGGACTCGTAACAATCATCGACATATATAATTCAACAATTAGACAATATAACCATCTATTGACTAACATAATGTCTTTCGATATGTTGGTTCTTTTGGCTAAATATATTTCAGATCACGACATGGACGCTCAAATGCAGAATGTGGATGCACCAAATGTTCTCACCGTTGCTGATATCTTCCCTAATGGTTATCCGATGAAGATTGGAAAGAACAACCTTCGCGTTGACTTTGAAACTCTCACCTGCTCAGAATCTTCTTGCTTGATTGCTGTGGATATTCTGAAGAATCATCCTTATCAGAACATGCTCTCAAATTCTGCTACAGTGCCTGAGATCTACATTCATTAGTTCTGGAATACAATGCAAAAGATCAAAGGACAAAATGCTGTGACAGTGACTCTGAACCATAAACAAGTCACCATCACACCTGCATACTTAAGGGCTTTTCTCCTCATTCCCGACATCGAGCCTACCGATTACGCTTGATACGCTTACACAGCGCGTTCGGGGTCAAAGGAACTTCCTTTTCGTCGAGCAAGTTTTTTAACACCCTAGGCAGTGAACCTAATCGTTGTAGTGTAGTATTAGGGTAAGCCACGGGAATTGATATCGTTCTCTAGGGGAATAGGAATGCTAGTGAGAAGTTACTACGCTAAGGTTGGGGTTGAGGAAGATTATTTTTTATCTTTTTATGTTTTTTAGAAAAGGAAAAATACGAATCTCGGGGTTTGGATTTAGGGGGTTGGTATTTCTACCGATTACTCTACTATTATCTAATTATCTAAACTAAGGTGGTGGTAGTCTATGTCTAATTATTGTGTGCTCGTATGATAGTTTAAAGATGTGTTTACTTAGGTTTTACTACTCCTTAATTATCTTCTATTGGTGGTTGAATTGTCACGTCCTTATTCCTAATTGCGTTGTGTGTCTAAAGTTGTAGGGTATGCGTTTCTCCCTAACTCTTTGAAGTTACCAAAGGGTCTCGTCTACAAAACCCACTAGGGATGATAAACTCTAACTCTAAGGCCTCTTTGGATAGTTTAGCTTACAACAACTCAAAGTGCTATAACCTAAGGTTCACAAAGATTAATCAAGCATTAAGTACACAACGAATGACCTATCGCATTACTAGATTATTAATCAACTAAGATAAGAAACAACCAATCAATATTCAATAATTAAGTTTCATATTCCCTAAGCAAACATACAAGTAAATTAGCCGGACATGGAGAACATGCAAGCATACACACAAATAATTGAAGACATAATTAAATTAATGAAGTAGACAACTTATCTTGGTGTAAGATAGGGTTTAGAACCCTAAAATACGACCTTGGTTCGGCTTAGGTTTTACTCCAAAAGTTTACCCAAAAGACTACTCTCTAAAACTGAAAAATTCGGATTCTATATATAAGATTACATGTGCGACGGCGTCACCTTATGATTTGTGACGCCGTCGTGTCGCCGTCATTAGGGTTTCGTCTTGGCCAAGTTAATCTTGCGACGGCGTCACCTTATGCTTGTGACGCCATCCTCTTTAGCTTCTGACGCCGTCTGGATTGAATCTAGGCCGTCTGAGTTGCGACGGCCTACTCTTTTAAAGCCCGACGCCATCCTCCAAAAACTAGCAATTTCTCTTCTGAGCCGTCACAAATTCCTCCGACGGCGTCGCAGATTAAGCAGTGACGCCGTCCTCTTGTAATTTAGCAGCTTGAGTGTCTCGATTCTTGACTTTGGACATTTTCTTCATATATCCGCGCCTTTTCGTCCAAATAAGTGCCATTACAGCAGTTTGCCTTCAAGAGACCTAAAAAGTGAAAAGGAACGATATTAAGCAATAACGGATACAAAAGTGATCAAATAAGGGCTTAAATGACCCCTCAAAAAGGTACATTTTAAAACCTTATCAACGCTTCAGTGCCACAATCCTATAAAAGGAGCGAAAGCTTCTTACTTTTGAGTAAAACCTATCAAACCTTTCATTTTTCAATGTTTTTCTCAAAAGAACAAGTACTTCCCCTTACGTTTTTTCAAAACCTCAAAAGTTAGTATTACTTGTTGAGGGGGAGTATTTGCTAAAATCTTTGTTCAAACAACTTGTTCTTCGTGATAATCTTCCCATAAAACTTAAAATGGTCATATTAATTATCAAAACGTTATCAAAAACAACATTTATATGCCATTTTTGAGGGGGAGAAAATTATTGTGATAAGAAATATGTTGACTTGCTCTTTTAAATCTCGACGCCGTCCTCCAAAAACTAGCAATTTCTCTTCTGAGCCGTCACAAATTCCTCCTCCGACGACGCAGATTAAGCAGTGACGCCGTCCTCTTGTAATTTAGCAGCTTGAGTGTCTCGATTCTTGACTTTGGCCATTTTCTTCATATATCCGCGCCTTTTCGTCCAAATAAGTGCCATTACAGCAGTTTGCCTTCAAGAGACCTAAAAAGTGAAAAGGAACGATATTAAGCAATAACGGATACAAAAGTGATTAAATAAGGGCTTAAACGACCCCTCAAAAAGGTACACTTTAAAACCTTATCAAATATCCCTACACTTGGTATTTGCTTGTCCTCAAGCAAATGTGCTTTTAGCCAATTAATTTATAAGTTAGGGGTCATGAAGCATTTGTTTAAAACAGTCCACAACACATATAAGCCCCGCAAAATTCATAACAAGCACGGAAATTACATACTAGCACCTCACATGGGGTGCTTGGATACTCATATCTCTCGGGTTTATATGAAATATAGCAAATTGGAAATGGAAGATAAACACTCATTAACCGGTCCTAGTACATAGATTACCATAGGCTTGAGAATAGATCAAACCTCCATTGCTTTGGCGTAAGCACCTAGGAAAGACTATCAAAGAGGTCTTTAAAGGGTTGTAACGTTAGGCTTACGGTAGGGAAACAAAGGGTTTGGTGGGATAGGCTATTTAGTGGTGGCAAGTCAAAAATCTCTATGTTAAATGCATACGAAGAATGGCGTTGCTAAGCCAAGACTCGACACTCTAAACTCTAGATAACTGAAATAAACAAACATAAATTTAAAGATAGATGTAGGATGGTAGCCCGTATTTTTTTTTTACACTCTATTTTTTTTTCTCTTTTTCTATTTTTTTCGATTTTTTTTATTTTTTTTTTCATACACTTTTACCCTACCATCCTCTATGATAACATCAAAATAATAGGGATTTATAGCACATCCCTACACTTGAGTTTTTATTACTCTAACACTAATATGACCCGAATTGAAAAGATCAAAACACTTGGAGTACGTTATTATGCAGATAAGGGAATTGACGTTCCCTTTTAGTCATTTAAAACTTTAACTTTTCCCATGAGTCCCAATCGTCCCAAAATTGTGTACAAAAGATATAACTCAACTTAGCAACTCATGCAAGTAATTAGATAATTGAACTAAGGGTTTAGGGTGATAACAATAATGCACTAAAAGTGAGTGCATACAAGGTAGGCTAAGGCGATTTGGGTGTACATTTGGGGGTGAGGTGTAAACAATGCTCTTCATTGATATTCCGGAAAACCGAAACATCACGAGAACCGCGAAAAGGATAGGCTCTGAGGGGTTAACTAGGGGTATCGTGTACTAAAGATGAGTACAACGCAAAGGTGTGGGGGAATTACTCAACCGATGTGGAAGAAGTAATTATATTACGGGTATCAAACAAGTGTTATCCTAATGTCTCTTATCATTTAGTTATTCCTAACTACACAAGTGTAGTCTCACTAGCGATCTCGGAATGCATCACAAAACAAGTTCTAGAATCTAATATACTATCGGTTCACACTCTAAGCATTGAAGATGAATGCTTCAATTCCTACTAATCTAAGGGCGATCCTCACATTTTTGGTGGAATTTAAGTGGTAAAGGGTTTTGTGCTAGTCATATAACTTCCTATCCGTGAGACGCTTTTGTTAAGACTAATGGCCCACTCCTATATGTCATGAAAAATTTTAAATTTGGTGCCAAAATTACCATAACCGACATTTTCTCATGGTTTATTACGCAAATGCAATTAGACAAAGCAAATAATCAAGGATAAGCATAGTTTCAAAGTTCCCGTTTTATTTTCCCTCCCTACACTTAAACTGAACATTGTCCCCAATGTTCCCCGAAAGTATCAAAGTTATGATAAAAAAAGGTAATCAAAAACGAAAGAAACTAATACTCCCCTGATTAGCTCGGTAGGATCCGTGTGTGAAGTAGTGGTTAAATCCTTTCTAAGAAGAATGTATGCGTGAAAAGCTCCTTCCAACTTTATGTATCTTCTTCTTGATAAACAAAACCTGCACACTTGAAGAAAACAAACGAAACCTTCGCGTAAAATCGGCGGTAATAATATATAAGACTCGATTTAAACTAGGATATAATGCTTGTGGAATGGATGTTTACAGAATTTCTAAGAAAATTAAGACCTGAAAATTCCAAAAAATTTTAAGTAGCTCAGAAAACGAGAAAAAGTAATCTGATGTTTTTACTCCTTCCTGACGCCGTCAGGTTGCAATCCTGACCCCGTCAGGTTATCCTGACAAAAACTGGTCTGCGATTTTCTGAAAAAATTCTGGAAATTTTACATCTTTAGAATCTGGAAAAATTTCTGAAAACATCCATTATGACTCGATACAACCATTTGACTCGAACAAACACACAAATATATCTTTTAATTAATTGTTATTCTCATGTTCACGTTTCTTATGAAAACGTGTGTAATCCTCCCTACACTTATCCTTTATGTAAAATACCTTTATATGCAATTAAGACGAAGTTAAAAACAAAATAAAGCATTTTTACAAATTTAAACATGAGAATAAACAATCAATAAAAGATATATGACACTAACAAGCAAACAATTAAGCATGGGTTGCCTCCCACGAAGCGCTTTTCTTTATTTAAGATTCTTGTAGCTAGACTTATAGTCGTGTTCCTACGTGACTTCATTACCATCACCTTCTTCCTCATGACGGTCTCCAGTGGGTGGTTCCATGTTGTAGAAGTGCCCTATGATACAGCTCTCTAAAAGTTCGTCCTGTCCCCACTCGGTCTTATATTTCGGTCCTAAGTTCAAGCAATCCTTATAGAATCCAAAAATCTTAGCCATAACATAATCTACTCCTTTTTCCCTATCCTCATCATTCCTATAATAGACTGACAGTTTAAGTTCCTTTTCATCATTAGAGAGTGATGAAAACTTCTCAATCTTAAACGGCATTTGGTAAGCTATGTCATCGGTCTCATCCTTGAATCGCACTAATCCTAACGAGGGATCATAGGTCATCCCAGTGCTTTCTATGAAAGGTTTTCCTAGAATAACGTGGGACAAGCTAGGGTCTATGGCCGTGCTAATATCATCCACTATTATGAAGTCCGTAGGGAATGTGAAACTACCTACAAAAACGGGCAATCCCTTAATTCTACCAAGAAAATTGCAACTAACATTAGGGTTTTCTGGATCTTGCCTAGTTGGGATAGGCTTCTTCATTACCCAGTTGTAGTAGGTGCTAGTCATTATGTTGATTGGGGATTTGCGATCAATGTAGGCCTTTGCCACAAAAAGGTGTCCTATGCAACATGGTATATTGAGGTTCCAAGGGTTCCCAAACTTGATCCTAGGGCTTTTCCTAACATACATGTGACGGAGGTCACGCACTAAGTGAGGGTGGCGAGATAATTCTTCTTCCGTAGGAAACTTATTGAAATAGTCATTGTCTACTTCCTCTACTTCCTCGGTTGTTTCATTATTCTCAAGTGTATGGTCCTCTTTGTCATTATGTTTCACTAAGGCGATGGTATTGACGAATTGAACGTGCTTATGGCTTTCAAAAGGTTATCTATCTTCCTATCCATATCGGCTTGTTGTTGGTTGAAACGGTCCGAGAGCTTAGCTATTTGGGCTTCTTGGGATGCGACAAGCTGTTGCAACATTCCTTCAATGTTTTGGCTAGGGCCATGAGATAGGGGTAATGAGAAATCATTAGAAGTGAATTCTTTGGTTTGTCCCCAATAGAAGTCGGGCTTGCCCTTCCATGCTTCTCGGGTGTCATTAAAAGTCCTAGGTCCGGGTGTTGCAGGGAATCTTCCTCCCGTTCCATTAACACGCGAGGATGGGTAGTCAACGGAAGCATGTTCGGGGGATCGGGTGTAAGTGCGCGTGTTATGAGGATCACTACACAGCTCACACGAGGAGGAAACTTTGTTCACATGGCGTGAAGACTTAGGATTTTCGTAAGAGCTCATAAGGAATTTTACTTGATCTTCAAGATCAAGCATCCTACGGTCGGAATGTTGTGAGTCAATTGGAGGCAAGGAGATTGCCTTAACGGTTTTCGGCAACTCACGGGGGTCATTCCAACTTTCGTTGTCATAGAGAGCAAGGTCCTCTATTATACCCCATGATTCTTCCGCGGTGAGATCACTAAGTTTTCCACCGGCCGCTTGGTCAATGGATCGCTTAGTGGGGAAGTTGACATGATCATAAAAGATTTGGACTTGGAGCCAAAGATCAATGCCATGATGAGGGACTTTATGAAATAAGTCCTTGAATCGAGTCTATGCTTCGTAGAGAGATTCACCTTGACGTTGTTGGAACATCACGATGTCATTCCTAAGTTTTGTGGTTCTCCCCGGTGGGAAAAATTGAGCAAGGAAACGAGTGGTGAGATCATCCCAACTTGAGATGGAGCCGGCGGGAAGTCGCTCAAGCCAGTTACTAGCTTGGTCCCGTAGAGAGAATTGGAAGAGACGCAGACGCGTGGTCTCCCGAGTATTAGCATCAAGGTCAATAGAATCGACAATTTTAAGGAAGTCCTTAAGATGCTGATTAGGATCTTCGGAACGAAGTCCATGGAATGCACATCCATTTTGCACCAACCGGATGGTGTCGGATCGCAGGGCCGTAATTTGGGCTTGGTCGGGAAGATTAATGGTGTTCCTATAGCCTAGGTGGCTAGGTCTCGAATATTCACCAAGAGTACGGTCTCTTGGCGGGACAATGATTTGAGGGGGGTTTTCACCTTCCATGATGAAAAGTGATGGGGTTACGAACAAAGGTCACGAAGAAGGGGGATAGACTAAAAGGAAGCTAAAAATGAGAAAAAAGTTTACTTGATAGGAATCAAGCAAAGAAACCTAAACGAGGTGGACTACTAACTAGCTATTCTATTCCCCGGCAGCGGCGCCAAAAACTTGATACGCTTACACAGCGCGTTCGGGGTCAAAGGAACTTCCTTTTCGTCGAGCAAGTTTTTCAACACCCTAGGCAGTGAACCTAATCGTTGTAGTGTAGTATTAGGGTAAGCCACGGGAATTGATATCGTTCTCTAGGGGAATAGGAATGCTAGTGAGAAGTTACTACGCTAAGGTTGGGGTTGAGGAAGATTATTTTTTATCTTTTTATGTTTTTTAGAAAAGGAAAAATACGAATCTCGGGGTTTGGATTTGGAGGGTTGGTATTTCTACCGATTACTCTACTATTATCTAATTATCTAAACTAAGGTGGTGGTAGTCTATGTCTAATTATTGTGTGCTCGTATGATAGTTTAAAGATGTGTTTACTTAGGTTTTACTACTCCTTAATTATCTTCTATTGGTGGTTGAATTGTCACGTCCTTATTCCTAATTGCGTTGTATGTCTAAAGTTGTAGGGTATGCGTTTCTCCCTAACTCTTTGAAATTACCAAAGGGTCTCATCTACAAAACCCACTAGGGATGATAAACTCTAACTCTAAGGCCTCTTTGGATAGTTTAGCTTACAACAACTCAAAGTGCTATAACCTAAGGTTCACAAAGATTAATCAAGCATTAAGTACACAACGAATGACCTATCGCATTACTAGATCATTAATCAACTAAGATAAGAAACAACCAATCAATATTCAATAATTAAGTTTCATATTCCCTAAGCAAACACACAAGTAAATTAGCCGGACATGGAGAACATGCAAGCATACACACAAATAATTGAAGACATAATTAAATTAATGAAGTAGACAACTTATCTTGGTGTAAGATAGGGTTTAGAACCCTAAAATACGACCTTGGTTCGGTTTAGGTTTTACTCCAAAAGTTTACCCAAAAGACTACTCTCTAAAACTGAAAATTTCGGATTCTATATATAAGATTACATGTGCGACGGCGTCACCTTATGATTTGTGACGCCGTCGTGTCGCCGTCATTAGGGTTTCGTCTTGGCCAAGTTAATCTTGCGACGGCGTCACCTTATGCTTGTGACGCCGTCCTCTTTAGCTTCTGACGCCGTCTGGATTGAATCTAGGCCGTCTGAGTTGCGACGGCCTACTCTTTTAAAGCCCGACGCCGTCCTCCAAAAACTAGCAATTTCTCTTCTGAGCCGTCACAAATTCCTCCGACGGCGTCGCAGATTAAGCAGTGACGCCGTCCTCTTGTAATTTAGCAGCTTGAGTGTCTCGATTATTGACTTTGGACATTTTCTTCATATATCCGCGCCTTTTCGTCCAAATAAGTGCCATTACAGCAGTTTGCCTTCAAGAGACCTAAAAAGTGAAAAGGAACGATATTAAGCAATAACGGATACAAAAGTGATCAAATAAGGGCTTAAACGACCCCTCAAAAAGGTACATTTTAAAACCTTATCAACGCTTCAGTGCCACAATCCTATAAAAGGAGCGAAAGCTTCTTACTTTTGAGTAAAACCTATCAAACCTTTCATTTTTCAATGTTTTTCTCAAAAGAACAAGTACTTCCCCTTACGTTTTTTCAAAACTTCAAAAGTTAGTATTACTTGTTGAGGGGGAGTATTTGCTAAAATCTTTGTTCAAACAACTTGTTCTTCGTGATAATCTTCCCATAAAACTTAAAATGGTCATATTAATTATCAAAAACAACATTTATATGCCATTTTTTAGGGGGAGAAAATTATTGTGATAAGAAATATGTTGACTTGCTCTTTTAAATCCCGACGCCGTCCTCCAAAAACTAGCAATTTCTCTTCTGAGCCAATTCCTCCGACGGCGTCGCAGATTAAGCAGTGACGCCGTCCTCTTGTAATTTAGCAGCTTGAGTGTCTCGATTCTTGACTTTGGACATTTTCTTCATATATCCGCGCCTTTTCGTCCAAATAAGTGCCATTACAGCGGTTTGCCTTCAAGAGACCTAAAAAGTGAAAAGGAACGATATTAAGCAATAACGGATACAAAAGTGATCAAATAAGGGCTTAAACGACCCCTCAAAAAGGTACATTTTAAAACCTTATCAACGCTTCAGTGCCACAATCCTATAAAAGGAGCGAAAGCTTCTTACTTTTGAGTAAAACCTATCAAACCTTTCATTTTTCAAGGTTTTGCTCAAAAGAACAAGTACTTCCCCTTACGTTTTTTCAAAACCTCAAAAGTTAGTATTACTTGTTGAGGGGAGTATTTTCTAAAATCTTTGTTCAAACAACTTGTTCTTCGTGATAATCTTCCCATAAAACTCAAAATGGTCATATTAATTATCAAAACGTTATCAAAAACAACATTTATATGCCATTTTTGAGGGGGAGAAAATTATTGTGATAAGAAATATGTTGACTTGCTACTTGAATCGTCGTGTGAAAAGACTTAACCCATGAATTGACGGGATCTAAACAGTCATACATTGAAAAGATTTGTCTTCCAAAGACTTATCCAAGTAAATTGTACCTATCCGAGAAGCTCTTGATAGACATGAACTTTGACGGGTTTGACAACCTTTCGAGGTTTGTCCACACCTTCAAGGTAGTTATTTGAGCTAGTTGTCACCTAAAAGCTGACAATGTAACTCTTTAACTATGCAACGTAACCGTGTCCCTCGGGGAATTGTCTATCTTGAGTCGATCAATTCAAAAAAAAAAGTGCGCGCTCTTTCCTCACTGTGCAGATTTCTATCAAAACTCTTAAGCAATTGTTGAGGGGGAGTATTTCTGAAAATCTAAAACTCTTGAAGTGTTCAAACATGTTTTTCATTTACAAACACTTCGAGAGATTTTCATGAAATTGGTTTTATGGCAATGGAGTTATAAGGTGATTAAGGTTAAGAATAACCGTCCTATGATCCGCCAGAGCCGAAGGGATCTACCCAAGGACACTACCAATAGTTAGAATTAGAAGTCCTTAGGAATGATCATAAAAAGGAGAAAATGAGAATCAGAGAAAGAAGGAGTTGAAGAATTAAAAAGAAAAGCAAAGAAAAGGGTTAAAAGAAATAGCCCTCCAGATTATTCAACTTAGGACAGACACCGGGTTCAATTCATATGCTACTGGTTGTCACTTGATGACGCCGGTATTGAAGATTAAAAGTCGTCATGGACCTAGTGACGCATGCACTAAACCTTCTTAGCCACTCAAGCTTCTCCCGAAAGAAGCTTTTTTAATTCTCACAGGGAACCCTACATAAACTATTGGCTTTCTCTTAGAGATTGCTGGTATTTAAGAAGGAGACCCTCTCCCTAGTCTCCGCTCAGGAAAACCAAAACGCACTATTGAGTCTAGAGCCACGAGATTCATCAAAAGATCTCTTAGGTACACTTGACATTTCATCACTTGTTGTTCAACAATAAGAACAACAGTGGTACGTTATCGAGTCCTACACAGATCCTAGCAATCTGTCGAGAACATTTATGAGAGGTTTACTACTGTGATCCTTAGTGATTGAATGGAAACTCCTGCCAGGGTCAACATCAAACAGCCCTGACAGCAAGTCGCTTCGGTAACTCCCCATGGATTACGCTTAGTGGTCTCAAACGGTCTAGAGTCGTGAGGTGATGCTTCGGTGTACCTCAGCGACTCATCTGAACCGTAGGTGTACTTCGGTACATCGCGTTATCTCACTTGTGGAACTCCGGTTCAGGAACGGCCTTTGTGAGAATTAGAGTTGTGTTTTCACATTATGTTGTTAACACTCTCGAAGTTCAAACTGGTAAGTGCCGGAATCCGCTTATTACTAACCTTTCTTATGTTTACTTCTTATGGAAGCTCTGGAGCGGACTGATCGTGCAGATTCTCCACATGCTCATGCCAACAACATCACTTATGGAAGTTCTCTCATAATCAAAGGCAACACAAAGTCAGAATGATTCTTCATCAACAAAGAATCTACAAAGTTTAAAGACTTAAAGAACTTCATCAACTGCAATCCAATGTTAAAGAGCGTATGAGCATGTTGGAGAAAGACGTGGAGACACTGGAGCAGCGAAGCAGACCTGATGCAGATTACCACAACATACTATCACTTTCAAAGAACAAAGAACTAAAGAACAAAGAAAATGAAGACGTCAAAGCAGATTACTTCAAAAGAAACGATTTCTCTACACTGGGGAGATTGTTCGAATCAAGACACTTCTTCTCACAAGAAAGAAGAATGTCAGAAGACGTCAAAGCTACTATTACATCAGCACCTACAATGTTTATCACTCATTCATTCATCACTAACACTTAGGGGGAGATTGTTGGAATCACTCCTAAACCTTATTCAAGTGTTAGTGATTCATATGTAATAGCTAGCTTAATATGGCCTTCAGTGTGCCCTCAGACAAAGGCTGTGATTTTCTAATGTCATCATTGGGCGAAGTGGAAGGCGCTCCACTACCAGCGGGTTGTATGTTTCCCTCTGTATCTTAAGGAGTAGTAGTTGGGACCAAGGGCACTGATTGTGATTTATCAGTGTCCTTCGTTGTCACCTGGGTGGATGATGATTGGTCTCCAGTGGGTTACAGATCAGTCTTGGGTTTTCTTTGCCTTTTAGGCAGTGTTCCTGAAGCCTCAGGGCCCTGAGACTTGGGTTTGGTCTTAGTCCCAGTCTGAGACTTTCTCTTTCTCTTTTTAGGAGAAGGGTTTGGAGACACTGAATCCCTCTGATTGTTTACAGCAATCATATGGGCCGTCAATACAATATCAGTGACTTGGGATGGGTCCTTTTGAAAATTTGATTGACTCAGGATGCCAGGTAAAGCACAATATTTTTCTTCCTGAGGATAACTGCAACCTAGTAACACTTGTAAAGCACATGAGACAAACCTAGGATAGGAAATGTATTTCGTCCTAGTTTTGCTCAGTAGCTTGGTTACGAGATCACTGTAAATGATCTCCCCAATGTCGACATTGACCCCATTCATCAAACAGTATGCCATCATCAACTGAATAGAGTTAACTTGTTCAGTTGATGAGTGGTTCCCACCGAGAACTTGAATCACAAATGTGAACAGGATCTTCCAAGCCGTGGGAAATGAGTTTTTGGTGACTGGGGTCTTGTCCAAAAATTTTGGATCCAAAACTATTTGTTTTAACCCATCCTTCACTGTGGAGGGTTCAGGATGGGCGACGTAAACTCCCTTATTGTAGTCTAACCCTGTTGAGGTGCAAAAAGTTTTGTAATCCAAGGTGACTGATCTTTCCCCATTAAAAAGACTGAACTTAATGAGATACTCCCTGAGAGGTCTTAGGTCTGTCTCATTAGTTGAGGGTGACGGGTCATAGGCCGTGGCTGTAGCCCAAAACTCTCTGAGGAGGTTTTGGTACAGTATAGAGGGACACTGAACAAAGGCCGTTTTCAGTGGGCAGTTGAACAAAAATTTCATTATGTCCTTATAGGCTGGGACATTTTGTGGGTATTCAAAATTGCCTATGACATTATTGGTTTTAAATTCAACGTTACTGAGATCCCCTACCCACTGTGATGCAAACTGAAGAGATTGTGTTCTTGCCATTTCCATTAAAAAGTTTTAGGGTTTTGAAAAAAATATCTTGACAAGAACAATCAAAGGGTTTTAAATCTCTCAAGTTTGTGATGAAAAAATTTTGTAAAGGTTTACAGAGAAGATTTTTCAGAAAAGGGTTTGAAGAGCACAAATATTTCTGGGTTTAAAAGAGTATTTTGACAGCGTTTTGTTGCAGAAATACTTTGTGTGGTTTTTACTGATTTTGTGAGGGGTATTTATAGAGTGATGAGAGGGGTAGTTTGTGCACAAATGTGGATTTGTAAAGTCAGTTTTTGAAAATGTTTAGTATTTCCACATTTAATGCCACCACTCCACTACCCGCAGTAAAATCCCAGTTTTCAGGGAACAGTTGCAGTGCACAGTAAAAGTGCATTTTGCAACAATAAGATATTTCATGTGAGAGGGGGCATTTAATGCCAAGTAGGATTGGGTAAGTTTGAGGGACCCTTGACAGTAAGATAGAGAGACATATATTCCTATATTTAATTGGTGTGTTTACCAACCTAGGACATTTAAGTAACTAATACTTGGTGCATTTAGTTACTCATTCAATGCTCAATATCAAGAGTCAGGGTCCCTGAATGAGTCTTACTCATTCAGTGAGAGGGTTAATTTTGAGGTTTTGTTCAGGGAGGATGAACCATTTTAGAGAAAACTTATTGAGATTGGGATTGGTTTTCAGGTTGCTGACTTTCAATGTCAAGCATACCCAATTCAGCTTTCAGTCTCCTAAAGGTAGGTTCATCCAAGGGTTTGGTGAAGATATCAGCAAGTTGATATTCAGTAGGGATGAAATGAAGCTCTATGTCTCCTTTCATTATGCCATCCCTGATGAAATGATATATGATATCAATGGGTACCATTTTGTAGTGGATGTCATAGTCACTGAGTTGAATTTTCATCCATAATACATTGGCACAGCATCCTGTAGTAGCAACATACTCAGCTTCGGCTAAAGAAATAGCCACTGATTGCTGCTTTTTAGCACTCCAACAGACCAGTTTTCCTCCAAGAAATTGACAGGACCCTGAGGTAATTTTTCTGTCCATGTTGCAGCCAGCATAATCAGAATCAGAATATCCTTTGAGGTCAAACCCTGAGCACTTTGGATAGTAGAGTCCAAGGCTTGGAGTTCCCTTCAGGTAACTTAGTATTCTTTTGGCTGCCGTGAGATGGGATTCTTTGGGATTGCACTGATATCTTGCTATTAGACAGACTGAGAATTGTATGTCAGGTCTGGAAGCATTGAGATATATCAGAGAGCCAACAATCCCTCTGAAATGGGTTTGATTGACTGATTTTCCAGTGAGCTCAGGTCCAAGGTTGTTAGGAGGGACCATTGGTGTCTTCACTGAGGCACAGTCAGATATCTCATATTTCTTCAAGAGATTTTTGGTGTATTTCTCTTGACTGATGGAGATTCCTTTATCAGTTTGCCTGATTTGGAGTCCAAAGAAGTATGTAAGTTCACCCATCATGCTCATTTCAAACTTCTTTGTCATCAATTTTTTAAACTGTTTGCAAAGAGTGTAGTTTCTTGAGCCAAAGATGATGTCATCAACATATACTCGGACCAATATCACATCTTGTTTTGTCCTAAAGATAAACAATTTGTTGTCTATCTTTCCTCTGACAAACTTGTTTTGAATCAGGAAGGCTAAGAGAGTTTCATACCATCCCCTGGGAGCTTGCTTTAGTCCATAAAGGGCTTTATCAAGCTTGCAGACATAGTCAGGGAATTCACTACTCTCAAAGCCAGGAGTTTTGTTGGGTTTATTGATTCGATGATACAAAACAATAAAGAATGAAACATCAAGGACTTAAAGTGACAAGAAAGAAACCTACAAAAAGATGGAAGGACTTGCTTGCAAAAGAAGATTTATTTATTAGTCCTTAGTAGAGATTTGTAAACCCTAATCCTCTAGTATATAAAAAGGATACCGTCAAGAGGAGGGTATTGACTTTGAAGAATCATTTGCTCCAGTTGCTCGTATCGAGGCAATCAGAATCTTCTTGGCTAATGCTGCAAGTAAGAACATGGTAGTCTATCAGATGGATGTAAAGACGGCGTTTCTTAACGGAGATCTTAAAGAAGTCGTTTACGTCAGCCAGCCTAAAGGCTTTGTGAATCCAGAGCATCCTACTCACGTCTATTGTTTGAAGAAGGCTCTTTACGGATTGAAACAAGCTCCAAGGGCATGGTATGATACGCTATCAAAGTTTCTTCTATCTACTGGATTCAGCAAAGGAGTAGTTGATCCGACATTGTTCACTAGAAAGTCAGGCAAACATTTAATTCACGTTCAAATATATGTTGATGATATCATTTTTTCCTCGACTGACCCCAATGAATGTGACCATTTTTCAAGTGAAATGGGTTCTAAATTTCAAATGTCAATGATGGGACAAATGTCATTTTTCTTGGGATTACAAATTTCACAAAGTCCCGGAGGCATTTTTATAAATCAATCAAAATATGCAAATGAGATTTTAAAGAAATTTGGATTTGATTCTAGTGACCCTGTTGACACTCCCATGATAGAGCGTACTAAACTGGATGAGGACCACTCAGGGATCATGGTAGACCAAACGAAATATCGTAGTATGATTGGATCCCTGATGTACCTCACAGCCAGTAGACCAGACATTTTGTTCGCTGTTTGCATGTGTGCTAGATATCAGGCGAAGCCTACCAAAAAGCACCTTGAAGCGGTTAAACGGGTCTTTCGGTATATCCAAGGAACCATCAATATGGGTCTTTGGTACCCGAAGGACACCAGTATGTCACTAACAGCCTATGCAGATGCTGATCATGCAGGATGTCAAGATACACGTCGAAGCACGTCTGGAGGTGCTCAGTTTTTGGGTGATAAGCTTGTGAGCTGGTCTTCAAAGAAGCAAATGAGTACTTCTATTTCCTCTAAAGAGGCTGAATACATAGCCAAGTCATCTTGTTGTGCTCAAATCCTGTGGATGAGATCTCAATTATCTGACTATGGCTTTGAATTCAACAAAATCCCTGTGTACTGTGATAATAAAAGTGTTATTGTTCTCTCATGCAACAGCGTACAACACTCAAGAGAAAAGCACATCGACATTCGACATCATTTCATCAGGGAGCAAGTAGAAAACGGTGTGGTGGAACTCTATTTTGTGAGGACTGAATACCAGTTAGCAGACATCTTCACCAAAGCTCTTCCTAGAGAACGTTTTGAGTTTATCCTCCCACGACTTGGTCTAAAGAGTCTACAACCGGAAACACTCAAACGTCTTCAAGAGAAAAACGAGGAGTAAAGGTCTTTCTTCATCCATCTCTTGTAAATAGTTATTCGAAAAACATAATACAAAATTTCAAAACCTTCAAAAAGCAAATAGAAAAATATAAAACTTTTAAAAATCCATAAAAATTGAAAAAAATCTTGAAAATTTTCAAAAATATTGTCTCTTTGTCAAATTCGATAATATTTACGGTCTTTGTGATGTCATTCAAAGAATGACACGGGACTTTAGATGTTGTTCGAATGTTAAAAAAAAATAATAAAAACATAAAAAAATCAAAAAATATTTTTGGGAGAAAGTAAAAAAATGGTTTATTGTCATTTCAGGCAATAACCCGCTTTTCAAAAAAAGAACAGAGCCATGCTTTATCTTGTTTTTCAAAAACTCATGCTCTGATTCTATAAACAATTACTTACTATCTAATGAAAACTAATTGCTTTGAAAAATAACTCGGACTCTATTTTTGAAAATCATCTGGACTCAAAGTTTGTCAAAAATATCTATCTCTCAATCAACAACTTATGTCATTGATTGAGGGGGAGAATGATTTCAATTAAATCAAAAGGTTATTTGTCATACAATTGTTTTTCAAAAGATAATCATGCATGTTTAATCAATGGAGTTTAAAGTCTCAAAATCCGATTCTTATCAGTTAAAACGTTTTCATAATCAAGTCACAATTCTCCTTAAAAGCTTTCAAAATTAATTTAAATCTAGAGAGATCACAAATCTCAAATGATTTGATAATTGTGATCGGGGGAGAATTTGTGATTTAAATTGGATTTAAACTGATAATTCGGTAAATGGTTTTATAAGGATGTACAAGCTCTCCTTCCCATATGTGCCAAACCATTTCAAATTTTCCATGCACATGTTGAGGGGGAACATCTATCTTAAACCACAAAGATTTGAAACGTGATCAATTTATTTCAATGTGCAGTCTTTTCCTAATATGTGCAAAACATCTTCAAATATCTATGCACATATTGAGGGGGAGCAACTATTTTGAAAACCACATTCTTTATATAACTACTCTTAGATGCAAGCCAACCCCTCAAATATGAAAATTATTTCTATTACAAAATGATGCTTGATGCACATGTTGAGGGGGATCTCTTGTTCTAAAAATATCAAAAACAATTCAGGTACAAAATGCTTTGATAATATATCACAAGTATCTGGATTGATTTTCAAATGGTTTTCAATTGGTTCCAATGGCAGATGAACAATACCAAATAGACCGACCAATTTTACATTATGTATGGTGATATAAGGACGATAAGGTTAAGTATTTGTTCCCATGATCCGCCAGAACCGGAGGGATCTACCCAGGGACAATCCACTAGATAGTGTAGAAGTCCTTAGGTATATTGAAAAAAGGAGAAAAATAAGATATGGGAAGAGTGCAGACTAAGACTGAGCTAGTACTAGAATAAACCCAACAAGGTTCTAGTTATGAAGTCTCGGTGAGCACTGAAGGGGTTGAAGAATGAAAAAAGAATTGAATGAGAAAAGGGTGAAAATAAATAGCCCTCCAATTATTCAACCTTAGGGCAGATACCGAGTTCAATTCATATGCTACTGGTGGTTACCAAGGTAACATCAGTATTGAAGACAAGACGTCATGGACCCAGTGACGCACTGCACTTCAACTTCCCAAACCACTCAAGTTCCTCTTAAAAGGACTTGTTTCATTCTCATGGGGAACCGACATAATCTATCGACTTTCTCTTAGAGATTGTTGATATTGAAGAAGGAAACCCTCTCCTTTGTCTCCGAAATAGGATCCAAATATGCACAATTGAGTCTAGAGCCACGAGATCATCAATAAATCTCATTAGGACACTTTCAATGAAGACTCTCTGTTTCACACAATGTGGAAAGAGAGATTATATCTTATGAGTCCTACGCATTATCCTTGTGGTATTGCCAGAACATCTGAGTGATATGCAAACAAATTCACAATAAAAATGGAAAGCCTTCTGGAGCCAACATCAAACAAGCTCCTGGTGGGTGGCATGTGAGATCTATTCAATAGATCAACCAGGTGACAACTGAACAGAAACAATGGGGCGATTCAATCTTTTGAATCAATCCTGGTTCAGGTTATGGATTGACGGATACCTTTGAAAAACCGGTCGTTGTGCTTAAAAACTCTTTTCTTTAGCACATCGACTGTGTACAAATATTTCAAAATAAAAGGTGTTTATGATTGATAATTGATTTCAATTAAAACCTTCGTTGTATTGCAAAAAAAATTTCTATTGAGCGATACACGATTGTTTTTCAAATCTCTTCTTATCAATCAGTGAATCTCCATTCACTGGTTCACTCACTCCGTGTTGTCTTCTTTGAGACGTTCTGGTTTGAGAACAGCTAGAACAGCTGCGAAACCCTGTCAAGGAAATTCTTCGGAATTATACCTGATCACAAGCAGTACTTGTACTGATCAACGGGGAACCGTGGGCCGTGTACCTCAATTCAACGAAAGTGATCAAAGACACTTTCATGCGCTTTATTGCTAACTGTTGTATGCAGGTAGGCCCGACGTTTGCAGCTGATCAGAATGAAGCGGTCAATCCATAGCCGCATGCTCACACAACACATTCATTCTAAAGAAATTATGATTAGTGCATCAATGACTCTGATATTTTCACTCCATGCTTCTGCTACGCTGCTGCCAATATCATGAATCAACGAAAGCTTCCGCTACTCTGATGAGAATACATCATGATCCAGAATGTGAGCATGTCGGTCCAAATGTCACAACATCACATAATACCAACACCACAATGGAAGAGTCAGAGATTTATGTTTGCTGATGATCTCAAAGCTGGCTCAAAACTCATTATCACGTGGATTAGTTAAAGACCTCCACATTGATTATCCAAACATGCAATAATGAAGAATCAATGACTACGAGCTACAGAGCAAAGAACATTAACAAGAATCCAAGAACAATCTAATTGTAATATCTGTTTGTATTCTATGTATTTTTGAGGTGACCTCCCTTAGGGGGAGATTGTTAAGATTTAGTAAATCCAGTTATTAAAGAGTCGGTCACCTCAAGTATATGTAATCGTTAAAAAGCTCGTAGTTGTAGATTAGTTAATGTTTAGTAGTATTTAGTTAAGTAACACCGTGGAGGACGGACGGGTCTTTACCCACTGTATGCCTGATCCACAACCCGTAGGTGGCGATTTATGTAAGAACTATAAATACTCTTTACCTCCCAAGGTAGAGAGTTGGAGCTCATAATAAGATTTTTCTTTCTCTCACTAAAGTTCCCAACCTCTAACTTTCTCTCTCTAAAACCACTTGTATAAGCCTCTTTGATCATTGGTTTAGTGTTTTTGTGAAATCCAATATGTTACACAATAATTTACAAAGTTTACAACAAGAATCCTCCCCTCAAACTTTTTGAGGTGACCTCCCCTGAGGCCTATGCCTCCCCTCAAACTTTGCAGTCAAGGGTTAAGCATCCCAATATTGACAACTAGGTGTTGAAACTTAGGTCCATCAAATGCTTTAGTCAATAAATCTGCCACATTATCATCAGTGTGAATCTTAACCACTTTTATCAAATGTTTTTCATATGCATCTCTTATAAAGTGGTGCCTGATTTCAACGTGTTTAGTTCTACTGTGAAAAACTGGATTTTTAACAATGCATATGGTACTTTGATTATCAATAAAAATTGTTGTATTCATGAAATTAAACCCATAATCCAACAATTGATTTTGTATCCATAGTATCTGACCACAACAATTGGCAGCAGCAACATACTCTGCTTTAGTAGATGAGGTAGCCACAATAGTTTGTTTCTTGCACTGCCAAGAAATCAATCTCTTACCAAGGAATTGGCAACCTCCAGTTGTGGATCTCCTATCCAGATTTGCACCAGCATAATCACTATCACTATATGCTTCCAACTTAAAAGGAGACTCTTTTGGGTACCAAAGACCTAAATGGGGTTGGCCTTTTAGGTACTTAAAGATCTTTTTGACTGCATTAAGATGAGAAACAAGTGGAGTGACTTGATGTCTAGAACAAACACTCACAACAAAGGTAATATCAGGCCTAGAAGATGTTAAATACATCAATGAACCAATCATATATCGGTATAAGTGAACATTCACAGCTGGATCTGGTTCAATGTTGGTCTTAGTTTTTGGAGCTTCATAAGGTGTAGTGGCAGTTCTGACATTCTCCATACCAAAATTCTTCAAAATGTCCCTCACATATTTATCCTGACTGATAAAAATACCATCAGGTTTTTGCTGAACTTGGAGACCCAAAAAGAAAGTAAGCTCCCCCATAGCACTCATCTGAAACTCTCCCTTCATCAGCTCCTCAAACTCCCTACACCAAGCTTCTTTAGTGGAGCCAAATATAATGTCATCCACATAAACCTGCACAAGTATAATGTCTGTGGAATTCTTCTTTAGGAAAAGTGTTTTGTCAATGGCACCTCTTCTATAACCATGCTTCAGCAGAAATGCTGAAAGCCTAGCATACCATGCTCTTGGTGCCTGATGTAGTCCATAGAGAGCTTTTACAACCTTGTACACATGTTTAGGATGATCTGGGTCTTCAAATCCTTTGGGTTGAGTGACATAAACCTCCTCTTCTATTTCACCATACAGAAAAGCACTTTGACATCCATCTGATATACCATAAACCCCATGTAGGATGCACAGGCCAAGAATATTCGAATGGCCTCAACTCTAGCAACAGGTGCAAACACTTCATCATAATCAATTCCTTCCTCTTGCCTGAACCCCTAAGCCACTAATCTTGCTTTGTTTTTAATCACAACCCCCCTTGCATCTCTTTTATTCTTCAAAATCTATTTTGTCCCAATTGCATACTTACCATCAGGTAGTGGTACCAAGATCCAAACCTGCTGATTTTGGAATTGTTGCATCTCTTCTTGCATTGCTTCAAGCCAACTTGAATCTTCAAGAGCTTGAGTAACACTGGTTGGTTCCACTTGAGAAAGAAAACAAGCAAACAGACAATGCTTAAAGTCTGTGTGATTGTCCCTTTGCTGGTTTGAGACATAGGAAAGAAAAGCAACCTGTCCATATTTAGAACTTGTCACAGTCCTTCTAGTTCTAACAGGTGCTAAAAGATCACCAATGACATTGGATTGAGGATGAGCAATGTTGATCCTTTTTGTAGTAGTGGGGTTGACTTCAATAGATGTATCAAGATTAGTCACAGTTGGCTCAAAATCACTGTCATAGGAAGGTGAGGTGGAGATGCCAGCTTTGGGTTAATGATTACCAAGATCTGAAGGACTTGGAAATCGTATATAAGGTTCTCTAAAGTCTGTGGACACTCTAGTAGAAATGGGAGTAGAAACAGCAGGGCTATCAGCAGATTTGGTGATGGTAGGAGAAACAGGATCATTGTCAGAAGAATCATGGTTTCCACTGACTGCTTCTCTTGCAACCTCCCCATCAAGCTTCTCAGCCTCAAGATTAGTTGCATACTCTTGTTTCTTAAGCCTATCAAGGTCCTCTGCATAGTGTGACTCATCTTCACTCTCATCAGAAGTAACTTTAGGAGTATCACCTGCAAAATGGTTAGGGGAGAAGGAAGGTACAATAATAGGATGTTCATCATCCTCAAACTCACAATCAAAGTCAGCATCCATGGTACCTGCATTGTCAGTGGGAGACTCTTGTGTACCTGCATTTTGGTTAGCCACATGTCTAGAATAACCCAAGTAATCAGTTAAGTAATCAAGATCAAAAGACCAAACATAACCTTGTCCTTGAACATTAGGCTTATCTTCCAGAAATCTCAGGTTCAGGGTCTCCTCAATCTTCTTAGCAAATAAATTGTATACCCTATAAGCCTTACTATGAGCTGAATAAACCACAATATACCCCTCATCAGCTTTCTCATCAAATTTCCCCAATGGATCACTGGTGTTCAGAATGGTCACTTGACATCCAAACTGTTTGAGGTAATGTATAGCAGGAACTTTCCCAGTGAGAAGTTCATAAGGTGTCTTGAAATGAGGTCTAGTAATAGATACCCTGTTGAGTACATAGCAAGTCGTGCTAACTGCTTCAGTCCAGAACATAGAGGGTAGTTTAGAGTCTGCAAGCATGGATCTTGCTTCCTCTATTAAGGTCCTATTCTTTCTTTCAGCTACCCCATTTTGTTGTGGGGTTCTTGGAGTGCTATAGTCCCTTTTTATCCCTTTAGACTTATAGAGTTCTATTAATACAACATTTTTGAACTCTGTACCATTATCACACCGAATTCCTTTAACCTTTTTGTTCAACTGGTTTTCAACAAGGGTAATGAATTCTTTTAAAACTTGAGATGTTTCATCTTTAGTCCTCAAAAAGAATACCCCAACAAAATATGCTATAGTCATAAGTGATTACCAGATAGAAATACTTATGATCAATACTCCTGACTTGGGTTGGACCAAAGTGATCCATATGCAGCAATTGAAGAGGTTCTGAAATAGTGCTCACAACTGTAATGGCTTTATATGAGGCTCTATGTTGCTTTCCTTTGTTGCATGCAACACAGTTATGTTCATTGGTGAAAACTTTGGAAGGAAGTCCTTCAACAAGACCCAGTTTAGAAAGCTTGTTTATGGTCTTGAAGTTCACATGAGCCATCCTTCTATGCCATTTTGTAGACTCAGCCAGGGATGCTTTAGCCACCAAACAAGTTAGGTCACCCTCTGGTTGAACATCATTCAAGTTGAATGTGTATAGATTGTGATTTCTAGGAACTCTCAGCAGAATTGATGTATCTTCTGGTAGTTTGAAGTCTTTTGAGAGCACAAGACATTCATCCTCAGAGAAGAATACTTTGTTCTTGGTGTCACAAATTTGTGAAACTGAGAACAAGTTGAAGTGTTGCAGTTCCTTTACATAGTACACATTTTCAAATTCCTGTAGAGGTGTTTTGATGGTGCCTTTCCCAGTGATTCTACCATCACTTCCACCAAAAGTCACATTGCCTCCTCCATCTATGGGTACGAAATGATGCATCATATCTCTGTTTCCTGACATGCTTCTGGAACAACCACTATCAACAATGCCAACATCCTTATGCTTAAGAGGATGATCCTACAACAACAACAAAAATTATAAAAAATATTAGTACACTATGGAGACTCAAGTCATTACTGACTTGAGCCTGCCTTGTGGATCACAAGATTTAGGCCATGTAGAAACAAAAGATCCACTATTGTTCTTGGACCTCCATTGAAAATTGGGTCCCTTTTTAGTCCTAGAACAACCTGCTGAGGGCTTCACAGCAGTACCCCAAGTTCCCTTCCCATCATACATTGAGTCAACACATCCAGGCCAATGACCATTTTGAAAATATGAACTTGTTGGTTTCACATAAGGTCTAGCAATAGATCTTCTCCAAGGAGAAGATTTATTAGTTGCTTGTGGAATAAAAGATGGTATATCATTAATATTTGTCCACATTGGTCTAGGTTTCTTTTGACCAGCACCTGCACCCATTCTTTGCTCATGAAAATTACAATCCTTAATCAGATGAAATTTACTTCCACAAACAAAACATGTCTTCTTTCTAGAAGATTTATTCAAAGTGAAAGATGTTCTATTACATGCAAACGCATTCAATCCACAAACATTAACAGAATTGTTTTTAACAGACTTAAAAGCATTATTGTGCAAAGAATTAAAAGACAAGTCTTCAGAGGAAACTGTCTTGGAAGTTGATTCCTCAGCAGCAACTCTAATAGGCTTGTAAGTAGTCTGGGGTGTAGGCTTGGGAAAGGTCTTGGGAAGGTCTAACTTGTCATTTGAATCACACCTTGTAGTAGAAGTAGACCCTTGGTCAGAGGACTTGTCACTGTCACAACAAGAGACAAAGTCAGTAGATGAAGAATCATGGTCTAGCAAGTCTCTTGACTTTTTGCCATAAAGATGGTGTGATCCATCAAAGTCAACTTTGAGGGAAAGGTCAATGGGCATATGTTCTCCTCTAATGGGTCCAGAGACAGCATGTAATGTTCCTTCTTTAACATAATTAGCTAAAGTTGTTGGTGTAGTTTTACGCCCATCATTCCTAGCTTCTAATCCTACATACTTTTGAAAACCTAAACCTATCGCTGAGGTCTCAGATTGACTACTATAGATATGTCTAGCTAGATTGTCACCAGATATTAACCATTCTTTATGTCTAGCTACTTCCTTATCTAGTTTCTCTTTTAGCACTTGGTTTTCAAAAACTACCTCAGATTTTTCTTTCTCAGTTCGTTTTAAATTAATTTTAGCACAGTCTAAATCACTTTGTAACACCCTGATGTTTTCATCATAAGCCAATTGATTCTTTTGAAACCAAACTTTTTGTCTTTCTAATGTTTTTAAAGCCTGTTTATAAGCCTCAACTTCGACATAACATTCATTATATTTAGGTTTCAATTCATCAAAGGCTTCTTTAAGTTCATTATAACGTTCACTACAACCAAAAACACAGTTATGTACTTGAGAGATGCCCATTAAGGCAACTTGATCATGCCTATCCTCTAAAGTACAGCTAGCCAGCAATCCAATATTCTCCGAACCAGGACCTTCATCGTTATCAGGCTCATGCAAATTCCAATTGACATGGTCATCCATAGTGACAAGAGCTGTGGAGGGTCCAGCCTTCGACGTTTCAGCTTCCTTTTGAATCTGCTGATAAGAAGAATATCTCACCTCATCACCAGCCTTCCTATCCTTGCATTCTCTAGAGAAGTGACCCATCTGCCCACAAGTAAAGCACTTGACCTTGCTTCTGTTAAATCTTGCTGGATCTCTTCCCTGAAAACCAAACTTTCTTCCAGACTTACTCTCAAACTTCTTGATGTTCATTGAGAGCATAGCCAATTGCCACTTCAAGTTCATCTCTTCCATGTCAAATGGATCAACCTGTTCGAGGTCCTCAAAGGCTAGTTGCTGCTGAGTGTCATAATCAGCAACAAAAGAGTGAATCACATCTTCCAAAACACCACTGGATTTAGGTTGAGAACTTGATGAAGTAGTAGTGTAGGAAGATGATGCTGAGGAAAAAGAACTTGGAGCATAAGTCATCCTATTTGAGGAGGCCCCAACAAAAGCTGTGTGACTAGGAGTGGATGAACGAAAAGGACTTCTCACATCAGGCTCAAGAGATTTAAGTCTGTTATATAGTTCATCAAAAGTGAGCATATCCAGCCCACCTTTAGCTTTGAGGGCAATGCTAACTTGCAACCAAGATGAAGGTAAAGATCGCAAGAACTTTGAATTACAATCATCATTATCTGGCTTTGCCTTCAGCTGATTCAATTGACTCAATATCTTATGAAACCTGTCATAACCCTTGTGGATACCTTCCTCTTCAGAGATTTGGAATTCTTGAAACTGTTGTTTCAGCATTGATTTCCTCATTCTCCTTGACTCCTCATTACCACCAAACCTAGCCTTGACTGCTATCCAAATGTCTTTTGCATCCTGCATGTAGTGAAAGTCACCCAAGTGATCCTCAGGTATAGCCTGAAGAAGAATAGTTCTGACTTTATTCTCTCTCTGGACAGCCAATATCTCTTCAGCAGATTTGGGAGGAAGGATGGTAACCTTACCATCAGGATCTGTGATATGCCTCTTCAAACTGTTCCCCTTCTTCACAATTTCCCAGAGATTCCAATCAATGTTGGAGATCCAGTTCTGCATCTTCATTGCCCATAAATCATACTCCTCCTTCTTTAGGTATGGGAACTTTGCATTGTTGTTTGAGATACTAAGTTGTTGCAGAGATGTGTTGTTTTGGTTGTTGGTGACTTCAATTTCATCATCTGATCCAGGCATGGTGAAGGTTGTTTTGGTTGTATGGGTGTAAAGATAAGACTGTTCTTAGTATCGTAGAGACTCTCCTGAGGCTCTGATACCACTTGTTGAAACTAAGACCTTGATAGATCTTAGAGCACTCGTAGATCGATAGTAATGCTTATGTAATCACAAACACACTATAAGACAGTCTCTATAACTTGTATTCAAGCGGAAATTAAACACAAGAACAAACACAAATAACTAAGAACACTTTGATCCTCTATGGATCTTTTAATAATACTAAAACTTTGTTTTTCAACTCGTACATAACTCATACTATTATGTTCCTTTTATACACAAGGAACCCTAACCCGTTTCCCAAGAAACGTATAAACATAAAACTAAATAAGATATACAATATAACTTCCTAATAAAGCTCATGCATATCCTAACTAACTATAGAATACGCGGAATATCTATCTCAGCAGAAACCATCTACACGATTTCATTACTTCAAAAGAATTAAATCTTCAGCAGATTTCATAACTCTTCAGCAGAATCTATAGCAGTAATCTCAGCATAATTCATACTTAGTAGAATTCCTAACAGTAACTCCTCTCGAAGCTCAGGCTAAGTCTGAGCACAACTACAAGTACCCACTGAGCTATCTCAGGGATTAAATTGTATTTGGAGGAGTGAAAGATGGCTTGCGTGTGTGTGTGTTTTTACAATTCACAAGCTTAATCTTTCACTCCATCTCTTATGCTATTTATACAAGTATGAGTTTTAACTCTTTCCTAAGTGACAAACTAACAACTTACAGAAGACAAAATATTGATGTATTTTGTCTCTGTTTACAAAGACTATTTTAGGTAAGAAACAAGACTGCTTTCCAAAGATCAGTGATGACACTGAGCCTGATCATTTTCCATTCAGGGAAAGTTGACTTTGGTTGATGAGGACTTCGTCTTATCTGATTCAAACTTATCCCGCCTTATCCCGCTCATTCTTCAGTCTTCACATCCTTCAGTCTTCTAATTCAGATTGTCTTCAGTGTAAGTAGCTGGAGAGGAGTTTTAGGGATTCAGTGAGTTATTGTCATCACTCACTGAATCCACCATCTTCTTCTTGAGTCAGTCTTCACCCTTTAAGTTCCACCTTACTGAGTGGAGAGACTTCTTCTTTGCCTCTTACTGAGTATCCTAAAGATAGCTCACTGAGAGACTTCTTCTTTCCTATATCAAGAATAGTTGATTTATTGGTTTATAGGTTTATTCTTATTTCTTCTCTACAGATTTATTGGTTTATAGGTTTATTGGTTTATCGTTAGTTTTCATATCATGGTTTTGTAATTTTGTTGCATAACACTAACCCGTGGGTTTACCCATGGGCAATAAATACACGCGGGCATGGGCATGGGTAGAAAATTGTACCCATTGGCGGGTGACGGGTGGGTGATGGGTGAGAAAAAAACTACGTGGGCGGGTGACGGGTTAGAGATACTCGTGCCCATTACCCACGGGTGCCATCCCTACCTATAAACCACCTCAATTAGCTCAGGTAAACATCTTTTTGCAGACACCTCCACCAAAACCCTTGCAAATCCCACTCTACCAACCCCTAGTCTACACATATCTACAGTCACACTATCCATGACTAAAGGATTAGCCAATCTACTTGATAATGCACTTATACCATGAGTGGTCCAAGCCTCCAATGGAACATTACACAACTTGATCCAAATAGGTAGCACATCAGGTTCTCTCTTATCCATACACACATGAATATCCCATTTTTGCACAAAGAAAGGCTTATTGCTTACCATCCATGGTCCACTGTTAACAACATAATCTAACCCTTCCTTATTATAGAACTTCATGTAATATACTCCATTGCTTACATCAACAACATCTTTGAAACCCATCCTACCCCACATTCTTTTCAAATTCTACCTTAACTCATTGACAGACATGTGATGCCCAACAAAGTAGCCACACAATGTCAATTCCCAATTCTTACATCCTTCATCAATCATTATGTCATCAAAAATCACATATTCTTTACCATCCTCATCAATTTCAGTTAGGACAGCAAATAGCTTCTTACTTAATTCACTCAAATTACCTGTAGCAACATAAGCATATGTTTTGTTACCATCCTTCTCTACTTTGCTATGCTCCTTACTTGCAAGTTCTTCACCATTATCTTCTTCCTGAACCCTATTATCTCCCAACTTTGATTGTACTTCCTTTGCCTTAACACCCATATTCACATCACTTCCATGTACAATCCCATCAATTGCATTATTCACACTATCACCGCTTACATCCTGCTCAACCACATTTTCCTTCCCATAACCAGTATTACAACTATCACTCATATCCATCTTTCCTGCACTTGCCTCAGTTCTATTCCTAGTATCTATACTCCCCTCACCATTTGCAGCCTTACTATGATTGTACTCATTATCACATTTTTTTGTTTTATTATTATTATTCATATTCCTACTAATGGACATAACAGAATTATCAAAACGTACAGGTACCTTAATGGACCTCTTAGACCTCATGATAAGGAATTATACAAATTTGGGGGAAACTTCAAATTGAGACTTAAATTGGATTAAACCACTCTAAGATCAATGAATTGTGATTAGAAATACCGAAAACAAAGGACTCAATCAGGAATTGCAACAAATCAACCCAACCTACAAAATCCAATTTTGGCGCCAAAATCACCTAACTGGGTTTTAATGAAAATCGTCCTAAAAATTGGGGAAATTAGTATCAATAGATGCAGAATTGAAAATGGAATCGATTACATGGATTGGATTATGAATTAGTGCATTTAATTCAGAGTAGTTGATTGATTTTCAAGGTTTAGTGATGGTGTAATGGGCGGGAAAGTTGTTACATGAGAGAGAAAGGTATTAGCAATTAAGACTTGTGCTAATAATATCGAAAGACTTACTTACATCAAAATTTGGTTAACCTTAAAATTTAAAACTACTCTCATGCGGTCATACCACTTACGCTGTGTTCTCCAGATCTTCATTAAAAGAAAAGAAAAAAAAAGAAGAAGAAAGGAAAAGAAACAACTTCTTCCCATATCTGGGCGAAAGATGTTGTTAACAAAAAACACACACACTTTCCTTCCTAATCACTTCTTTTCTCCCCACTTTCCTTCCCAAAAATAACTCAAGAACACAACTTTTTTTATGTTTCTTCCCTTTTCCTTTCCTTTATGTCAAAAAATCAGCTGGATAACATAGCGTTAGGGTACGTTTGGTATACGTTCATGGTAATCAAACAATGACTTTTATAGTGATTTTAACTGTTTGATTGAATATCTAGCAATTAAACAATAACAGCACACCCATAAAACCATAGTAGTGGGGTGAGATGACTTTTTGATGCTCATTCTAGTGAGCCTCTCTTTTTTGTATCTCCGTCACATTATTTTTCTTACATGAGCACTTAAATGGAACCAATGTGATACGGTGATACCAATACCAATACATAAAATTTTATACCAAACAACAATAATGAAATTAATATCTCTGTTAGGATCGTTTCTAAGGTTGATTTAGTGAATCGGGAGGTCTTGGAAGATGAAAGAACACCATCTTCAAGTTTGTGAGAGAAACTAGAGAGAGAAGGGAAAACTAGTAGGTGTTTTATTATTGAAAGATGAAAATTACACTAAAAGTATCACCCCTCCATGGAAGTATGGAGGGGTATTTATAGCCTAGCACATACATCTATTACAATATGATATAATAAGTCCATGTGTTTTGGCTAACTAGGATAGATAATGTAATCCCGTAAATGTCGTTCCATTTCCATGTTAGGAGCGATTCCAACAATCTTCCCCCAATGGGACAACATAAGGGATTACTTACAACATTTCTTACAAGTAATAAAAACAAATAAAGAAAGGTCTTCATAAGCTCTTCAAATTCAGAGGATGATGAAAGTTTACGCTCTTTGTCTTCTTCTTGTACCTCGACTTGAGAACCGTTTTCTTCACTTGTAGGCAAATGATGTAATATGCATAAATTGGATTAACTTCCCCCCAATTCATGCCGCATGTCTTTAGCAGCTTCTCCGTACACTCCTTTTTGGCGAAGTTTCTGAATCAGCTTCCCCCCAAACTGACAGCCGTCTTCACCAGATTCAAAACTTTGATGTAGTAGACATTTCTTCTAACTTTTGAAGTTTTCAGTACGCAGCGGAATTTATAGATGAGCAGTAAACCACACAAGGTAAATCTGCCTTATTGCGGAAACTCCGTTTGGGGGTAACATGCAAGAAATCAACATGATCTTCTCACGTATGTAGATGCTTCACACCAAACAAACCACGAAAAACGAAATGAAATGACTTCCCCCTGAATGTTGCGGTCTATCGGAATAATAGTTACCTGTGAATCTGCAATTACTCGATAAAATGACCGTGTGTGAGGCATCACAACATCATATTTAGGTAACTTCACACACGATAACTCTGTGAAAGTGAGACGATAACACCAAAGTAAGAAGTTTGAACCACATATCGTCTCATTTCTTCCCCCTGATTGAAGAAATTCATGAAGGGAAACGGGTTTTTGAAAAAAATCCAAAAACATCAAAGGAAGCAAACACCACCTATACTCTCTTCCCCCCGATGTTTTCAATGAATCAGAATCATACACCATGTATGTTGATGATGAATTGGAGACAACGAAACCATGTATGTTCAATTAATCGAACAAGTGTGAAGTACCATAAATAACTCGTGAGAATCAACTGCTGATAAAACTTCTCTACTCGTGTATACTCTTCTCAGCTAACTCTTTACCGACCCCATTATCATTCTGAAGGCTTTTTGTAGTGACTACTGATAGAAAAAACCTAATATGACGAACTTGAGACTGAAGTAAAATAGCCCGAACTTGTGACTTAAACTTGCACTATCGTCAGACGAAGAACCCTTTTTCTTACCACCATCGAAAAAAGGTAAACTTAAAGTTTCTCGAATTATCCACATCTTTTTGTGACACTTGAGCACAACAACGTAACTCCTTAAAAGTGATAGTTATACGTTGTGAGCACAACAACGTAACTCCTTACATCAGGTATAACTAGACAACTCAAGTCTTTGTCATTCGTAACGGTTAAAGCTCGAACAAGGATCTCGAAGAATCATGCATCCAACCAACCCCGATATCTTCAGATACTAAGTACACACACTCGTGATATCCCACTTCAACCTCAAATAAATAATAAAGAATTCACGCCGTAGTCACATCTTGCAGTTATATGCCCAAAACTAGCCTTCATTAACGGTTAAAATGAACTTTGATAATGGTTTCCCTATCTTGTCAAAAATATGTATCACTCCGTGAATATTCATAACACCAAAATACCACTCGTTTACCAAATGTTGTACCAAAAATACACATAATGTAACATACATTTGATAGTAATGAATTTTCAACTCAACGTATTTTGATCTAACCCAAGCCAAAAGATAATTAGTAGACCCAATTTATTACGCATCTCGCCACACCCAAAAGATAACTTCGGCCCACAACAAGTCCTCACCAACCCATCTGTTCGGCCCAAGAAGTAATTTAATTGTTGGCCCATCAAACAACCCATCCAAATACTAACCCTAATGCTACGGGTATAAAACATTAGTGATAGATAATCCTCTTAACCCTAATCCTAACGCTCAGTTCTCGAGTTAACAAGGAAGAGGAAATTAAAGGAAACGGAAAGTTTTTTGTGTTCTCGAGTCTTTTTTAAAGGAGGAAAGGGAAACGGAAAGGAAATAGAGAGGAATATTTGATAAGTAAATCTTCTTCCCACTTTTGGGAGGAAAGGGAAAGGAAATGGAACCATATGTTGTGTAAAGACTAATATACCCTTTTTAAAACATTTGACATTAATAATTAAAGGGCATATATGTAATTTGACCAAGTTATTTTCCTTTTCCTCTCACTCAAGAACATGATTATGATTACTTTCCTTTTCATTTCCTCTATCTCAAGAACATAACAACTAACACTTACTTTTCTCTTCCATTTCTTTTCCCTTTCCTATTCTTTTCCATTTTCCTTCCTTTAAAACTCGAGAACTGAGCGTAAATGTACAGTCAAAATACAAACATCACAAACCCTAATCACAAAACACAATCGCCCCCACTTTTCTCTTTGAAAAAAATAAAAGCAGCAATCCCACTTCTACACAATCTTAGCGATACTTCATTTCATACTAATAACGATTTCTTCTATTCTATTATGTGAAACTTGAAAGACAATATCATGAAGACGTGATGTCCAATTCAAGGTCTCTTAACGAGATCTCAGGTAGGAAATTAAAATTCTTTTTTTCGAGTTTTGAAAGTTTTAGAACGAATGATGGAGATGATGATAACTTATTACTTATTGTCATTATCTTTTAATTTTCCTTTTGACATTCGGATAGAAATATGATAATCACAGATCTGTGATGAATGGTATTGGTTTTTTAAGATCTAATACTCCTGAGATCTTTCGTTGTTGTTGATATGAAATGAGGCAAACAAGAAAAATACGGTTATAAAAGTTTTGTTATAAACCATTTTCTGTTGGTAATGAAGCTTAGTCTTCTTCAATATAGATCTATGATGATTACCCCTTTGGTTTTAGACTTTGGACGAAGTTTTGAGTACCCAAAAAAATAATCTGAGATCTAATGTTTCTTGTTGTGGTTAATGTTGTGTAGTTGTCGTGAAGAGTTGGTGATGTAATTAGAATAAATGAAGTTTGATGTTTGAATCTGATAATGGATGTGATGTACTTGTATTAGGATTCGAAATATGGATGTTTGTCGTTTTGGATTGAAATGGACCGATGATGTGATAGTAAACTGAGGTCTTGATTATGTTTGGTATATATTGGTTTTGTTATATGAAGTCGTGGTTATGGTTATAATCTGTTTACGTGTAAGGGTATTCTATTTCATCTCATCTTCTTGTTCTTATGCCTAAACAAACAAGGTTTAGGCGTAACAAATCTTACGCGTGGGGTCTTATGCGTAGAGTTTTTAGGCGTAAACAAAAAAGGTTATGCATAGATGTCTACCCTTATGCGTAGAAGAGTATCCCTACGCGTAAAATGATTTTTACTCGTAAGGTAAACCTTACGCGTAAGATGAGTTTCTTACGAGTAACTTTCCAAGTTACTCGTAAACATGCTGTAGATGACCCCTTAGGCGTAAAACTAGGGTTTTGGCCTTCATTGACTTTTTCCGGTGATGCATTTCGACCACTTTTCCGTTCATTCTTGATATACTCAGTAACAGTTTGCAGAAAAAACGCATCAATATTACCCCGTTTGACCACATACAGTTGACCATAGATTTAAGCAAGATAATATATGACCACAAATCTTCACGAGTTCGACAAAGACAAGTCATAAAAACATATGTTACAATGAAACTGTATGACACAAGAGACTGAAACAGAAACATGGAAACAACAAATAAGCTTTTGACTTTCTTTGACCAAACTGATACAATAGACTTGTCTAAAAAACTGTTAACCGAAATTTTTTTGTGAAAAGTTAAGATCAAAACAGATTTTAAAACAAGTTTTTTACAAGAAGACATCACCAAAATCAATCACAAATAAAAAACCGACCTTACTCTTGATACCAATGTTAGGATCGTTTCTAAGGTTGATTTGGTGAATCGGGAGGTCTTGGAAGATGGAAGAACACCATCTTCAAGTTAGTGAAAGAAACTAGAGAGAGAAGGGAAAACTAGTAGGTGTTTTATTATTGAAAGATGAAAATTACACTAAAAGTCTCACCCCTCCATGGAAGTATGGAGAGGTATTTATAGCCTAGCACATACATCTATTACAATATGAAATAATAAGTCCATATGTTTTGGCTAACTAGGATAGATAATGTAATCCGTAAATGTCGTTCCATTTCCCTGTTAGGAGCGATTCCAACAATCTCCAATCCCATACACCACTCTAATCAAAACCATACCTTTAGTGATTCCAGATAGCGTACCAAACGCACCCTTAATCTTCCATCTCCCAATAACTCACATTAGCTCACCTTTCAACACATTTTAAAAACTAAATCTTTCAACTATTTTATTTCTATTTCACTTTTTAAACAAACTAAAAATTTCATTCATTCAAAAAAATATACAAATTACAATACGAAAAAAAAACAAAAACGAAATGTAAAAAACATACAAAAATTAAAAAACATTACATGAAAAGAAAAATACAATTGTTCTATTTGTTTTTTATGCATCCAAATAAGTTTAGCTTATTTGATCTTGTATTTTTCCCGCCAACTTACGTAAAGCTTCTTTTATCTTTCAATCTTTCCAAGATTCGTCTTTTTTAAAAGTGTCAATCAAAGCTAGTTTTTATTGCGGAATGTCTTTACATTCCGCATATGCTTTCCTCAGATCAGATTTAGTTGCGTGTGCATTGTTAAACTGTATAGCTAATCCGATAATCGCTTGTTGACGAATGGTGTCCTCATCAATTAGTTTCTAAAAATTAGTTTTGATTTCATCGACATGTGAAAGTGAACAATCCATATAAGATTTTTGGTAGAGATCAAGATTGAAGCTATGTAAAGAGTAAGAGTAGAGAGTATATAATGTGAAGTTGTGTTTAAAATTTTGAAGTTTATGGGGTATTTAACTATTTATGATATCAAAATGGGGTAGTGATTTTTATTTTTTATTTTATTTTTTTATTTTTTATTTTTACAATGTAACGAATAGTAGGGGCCCACATTGCACAACTTCTTATGAGGTGAGAACCTCACCTTTGGCTCTTTTGGGTTTCGTCCCTCACGCATGAGTCACAAGCCACCGTGCAAGGGTGACGCGTGACTCTGCTTGCTCACTCTCACACACGCACACCGCTGGGAGCAACCTAACCAGTTAGCAATAAAAACTAGTTATAAGTCCCATGCATTTTTAGGAATGTTTTCGAAAATTCCTTTGCGACCCTAAAATATACACACTTTACAAAGTTTAAACATTTAACTTCTTTTTTAAAAGCCAAAGACCTTATCAGTAGACCATTTGATGGTGATTAATATACATCAACTTGTTGTGTTATAAACAATTGTCGGATCAAATATCATAAACGAAAAAACATTATTACAATTAAAATATGTTTTCATATATGCTCCTTTCTTATAAAACCGATAAAAGGAATGCTAACAACATCCGAGCCATTGTGAATGTTCAATGTACCATCTCAATTACAACCTAAATTGAAGTGGTCAATGTTAACCATTGTTTCCGTTTCATATATGCTCCTTTCTTATAAAACCGATAAAAGGAATGCTAACAACATCCGAGCCATTGTGAATGTTCAAAGTACCATCTCAATTACAACCTAAATTGAAGTGGTCAATGTTAACCATTGTTTTCGACTTTATTGCAGACTAATCTGCGTTATTTGAACCTACTGTCAAATTAAAGCAAACTTAAAATTTGTGTGGTGTTTAACATGAAAAGTCAGGCTGAAAATGTAAGTTTATGTAAAGCTTAAGGACTGAAAGATAAAGGATTGGAGTTGACAAAAGAAACAAAAGGAAGCTTCCAAGAAAGAGCTACAAGAAAAAAAATATAAACTGAAAAGGCCTTCACTAGTTGATTATTGTTTACAGTTTTCATAGCGTAAATTTGACTGCTTCGTATTCTTTTACCCCCTAACATAAATTCCAGGATCATTCAATCACGTTTCACCTTCATTGAAGTTTTAATTTTTCTCTAACAAGTGTGTAAAGGAGGATTTTAGAGATTTCTTTTAAGCTTAACTACAAGACCTATACTTTATCGAATATACATACATAACAATAGAATCTTCCAAGCTAACTTATAAACCATTGTATATATCCTACAAGACTACAATCTATCTACTACATAGGTTGCTAGAAGATCCGCCTGATTAACAGGTCAATTTAAAAAATTACAATCAATCACTTTCTGTATTTTTAGGTTGAGTAAAAAAGAAGAAAGTAAAAGTGAAAAATAAAGTAAAAGAAAGTAAAAAAAAAAGAAAGTGAAGTAAAAAAAGTAGAGTAAAGAAAAGCAAAGAAAGTGGTAGGGAAAGGTGAGTTCTTCACTTTCATCCCAATAATAGAATAAAACATTTTAAACTAAAAACACAAGCACTTTACTCCATTTCTTTTTTATACCACTTTCTTTACTTTCTTTAAAAAAAACTCAAAAACACCACAAATTTTTATTTCACTCAATTTCACTTCCTTTTAGGGGTGAGCGAAAAAATCGAAAAGACCGAATAAACCGAAAACCGAAACCGAACCGAACCGAAAATAACCGAACCAAACTAATAACCAAATCGAATTTGCTAAAACCGAACCAAACCGAACTACTAATTCGGTTCTCGGGTTGGATATGGGTTTGGCAGTTTGAACCGAAAACCGAACCGAAAACCAAATTCATATAAATATATATATTTTTTATATATTTATATATATATTTATATATTTTTATGTATATTTATATATAAATAAATACTACTAAAAGGTTATTATAATATAATAAAACACTTTTTATGCTTGAAATATATTTTTTTTGCTAAATATTTATGTAATTATTAATTTTTTCTTAAAAAATAGTGAAATTCGGGTTATTCGGGTCAACCCAAGAACCGAACCGAATTAGAATTCAACCGAACCGAACCGAAAACCGAATTTGAATTTGGTTCGATTCGGTTCTCGGGTTGACCTAAAAAGTATTTTTAACCGAATTAACCGAACCGAACAAACTGAAAAAACCGATAACCGAACCGATCAACACCCCTACTTCCTTTCCTCTCAAAATAAATCTTAAGAACAGAATGTTAGGGTTCGGCCATAAGCTCATGATAGCTTATGCTAGTCGTACCTTGTTCATTTCAAAAAATTAAATACTCGCTATGTCACAAATTAATAGTCCATATTTCTTTTTTACGATGTCTCAAAAAAATCGTCTATTTTCCATTTTAAGTAATACGGAGTAGAAAAAAATTAGTAAGAGCATATTTTATATGGGTTGTTGAAATTTATAGAGGTGTTACTTTTATTAAACCTTGTGATTTTCGTCTCATGATAGTAATTTTGAGACTGAGAGAGTAATATCAAAACGTTTCCGATAGATATAATATTAATGTTGAAGTAAAAAATTATATTGTGCACACTTGTCATGATCTTTAGGGGTGGTATTCGGTCGGGTTTGGGTTAGCGGGTTCAGGTTAGCAGATTGACGGGTCAAAAAACTCCGACTAGAACACAACCTGTTTAAATAATCAGATCATCCATATCAAACCTAACCCATTTACACATACCCGAACACAACCTATTTAACCCGTGTATATATATGAGTTGGCGGGTTAAATAGGTTAAATGGGTTTCGGGCTGACTCTTTAACCCGTTTATCTAAATAAGTTGGTACATTACATGGGTTAAACGGGTTTGTGGGTCAACCCGTTAATCCGCATAATAAAATATATAAGTTTTAATTTATGAATAAATCTTAGACGGGTTGGCAGATCGACCTATTTAACCTATTTCCTACCAGAACCTTACCTGTTAATTAAACGGGTTAAGTGAGTCAACCCGAACCTGACCCAAAAGCTATTTAAACTCAACCTGATTTGTTAATTTTCGTGTAGTTTTCAGATCGGTTTCGTTCCGTATAAAAGTTGCCGCCACTATCTTGATGATTGAGTACGAAGTATACATCTAAACGAGTTTTTAATGAAGATGATTGGATACATTTATAATTGTGGTGAAAGGTTGTGTTAGTCAAGAAATATTTGTTAATTCAAATACTCAGATTTCAAAGTGGTCGATTCTAACACGTAATTTAAAACATATACTAGTAGTATTTGTGTATTTGAGTATGACCCCTACATAAGCATAAGTTATTAGCTAAGCTTTTTAACACATAAGACGAGAAAATACGGGTAGTAAAGTGGTGTGCAGTGGGATCATTCATAAATCTTACTGTAATAGACTTTATTTTTGTCTATTAACTATACAGTATCAAAACGTTGCATGTCATTCACTTTGTTTTTGTCAATTAACTACAGTATCAGTCAAAAAGATTTGTTCGCATGGATTAAGTGGATTTAAAAGCATGTGGGACCTTTCTTTCTTATTCTATCTGTTTGGAGACTAGTGGGTTTTTTTTCCCTCTATCGTCGACATAGACGATTTAGTAGATTTTAGTGGACCCTCTTCTTCCAGTGCGAAACAAATCTGCTGCCGTCCATTAAAGATCTAAAATTTACGTGGACAATTTAAATATTTCTTGAGAATATAATAGTTTACTCTTATTTTTTATTAACTTAATACTACAGTACTTGTCTACTTGCCTTTTTAAATTGCTCTCAAATGAGACATTAGCTTGCACAAGATGGCTTCCCTTGATCCGATCCCCATCTTGACTGTTCTTGAACAAGCCCATGTATCACCACCTTCGGCCACCGTGGTCGACACTACATTGCCACTCACTTTCTTCGACATAATCTACCTTGTTCGACCTCCACTTCACTATCTTTTTTTCTATGAGTTACCACTTACTAAATCTCAGTTCTTCAAAACTATTGTTCCAAATCTTAAACACTCGTTATCAATCACTCTTCAACACTTTTTCCCTTTCGCGGGTAATTTAATCTTGTTTCCTACTTCTGACAGATTACCCGAAATTCGTTATGTAGAAAATGATTTTGTCAATGTTACATCAGCAGAATATAATCTTGACTTTAACGATCTTACGGGGTACCATCCTAGAAACTGTGAGAAGTTTCACCATCTTGTACCGCTATTGGGAGACTATGGTAGATTATCTAGTCATATAAAGATCCCCTTGTTTTCTGTTCAAGTTACACTTTTTGCAAATTGTGGTTTTTCTGTTGGAATAAGTGCTCACCATAGTCTAGGTGATGCGGGTACACTTTTTTATTTCTTGAAGGCTTGGACATCGATTACTCGATTTGGTAACGATGAGGCCTTTTTAGCTAATGAAACTTCACCTATCTACGAAAGAACCTTCAGAAACCCGAATTTAGAAGAATCACTTTTGAAAATGGCAAAAGTTGAAACTCTATTTGATAAAGAGTATCAACCTCCAAAGCTTCCAGATTCAACAAACAAAGTTCGTGCCACTTTTGTGCTGACACGAACTTTTATTGATAGTATGAAAAAATTGGTTATGACCCAATTGGCAACGGTACCATATATTTCATCTTTTACGGTTGCTTGTGCATATATATGGTGTTGCCTTGCAAAATCACGTGACGAACAACTACAAGTATTTGTTATACCCTTGGATTGCAGGACACGTATGAATCCACCAATACCCTCTGCCTATTTTGGCAACTGTATATGGTTGTCGTTCTTGGTTGCAAAAATATCTCTTCTAACAGGAAAAGATGGACTCACAAATGCTGCAAAATTAATGGGAGAGAATTTACACAAGACGTTAAGCGATGAGGATGGCGTTGTGAATGATAAATTTTTGAAAGGTGACAGGTTGCCCCAAGGGGTGACACCTATATCGATTTCAGGAACACCAAAGCTCAAACTTTATGATGTAGATTTTGGATGGGGTAAACCGAAAAAGTTTGAAAAAGTATCACTTGATTATGGTGCATCTATATCTATAGATGCTGGTAAAGAATGTGATCAAGATATGGAGATTGGTATCTGCCTTACAAATGAACAGATGGAAGTCTTTGTTCGTAACTTTAATCTGGGACTAGAACCATACATCTAAGTTAAGATTCATCAATTTATTTTTGTTGCTTTATGTTTTCTTGTTGTATTATTTTAGTTAGTTGCCACGATATGATCTTGATGTTTGAATATCTAACGAATCTATAGTTTTCAGGTAAATATATGATTGAATAATTCCTTAGTTGTGGCGGAAGGTTGTGTTGTCAAAAGATGATTTGTTAATTGAATTAGCTCAAATTCTTAAAGAGAGCATGTGGTCATGAAAACTAGTCTCGTTTCATCATTATTGTATTGATTAACTGTTTCACGATTATCCGTACATATATTAACGGTGGTTTATAATTTTTGATAAAATTTAGTTGTGCGTCAAATTATGTGTGTGTCTGTGTGTGTTTTTACGTATGATCTTTGTGTGTTTTAAAGCTTTTAACAAAGTTTAGTTGTGCCTCAAATTGTGTGTTTTTTCCGTGCGTATGTCGTCGTTTTTAGGTGACACTTATTTTTTCTCTTATAAAAAGCGCCTTTTTTAAAACAGTTTTCTAAAGTATGATACATTTAAAGATTTAATCGTAACCATTGAGAAAAAACTATAAAGGTTGAACCCAAAAAAAAAAAAGTTTGAGAAATAAATAAATATTTAAATTGCTAATTTAATAGGAGATATTATTACCATTTTTAAGAAGGATGTATTAGTGAATCAATATTAGTTATTTTTTAAGTTTTTTAATTATATGCGTTTTCTTTTCGTATATTAGTAGAGATACAAATACATACATAGGCTTTTAATTACATGTGACGAGATCACGAGACTATTAGTTGGCTTGGTTGGTTTTGTATTAAGGTGTGTGACCCATGCACCACCATTGATTTTTAAACAGCACGACACTTGCTTAGATTAAATGAAGACTTTTACGAATAGTATTGACCCCATATATAGTTAAATAACGTTGTTTTAATTAGTCATTAATTGATTTGAACGTGATTGACTTTTACGAATAGTACCTAATAAAAGTGGTGAGGGGATTCATAAGCCGTAAACAGATTTTAAAAAAAAAATGAGAATCCATTTTTGTAGTTTTTACTTTCCAGATATACTAGACGAGTATCCGTGCATAGCAACGAGATTTTATAGCGAAAAATTGTTTAGTGATAAGAAAGAGTTTATGCGTTATAAACGAAAAATAATAAAAGTTTGAAGATTTGGGGATTAAATATAATGTTTTGAAACTCGGTTCGACCCGTGTGGTTCAACCGGTTGAACCGTTCCCCGTCGAAAAACGGGTCGATTTAAACCGAGTCAACCCGATGGATTGGGTTGAAAACGGGTCAAATTAAACCGGGTCAACCCGCCGGTTTTGAAGCGTCCCGGGTCAACCTGGTTTTCGATGCGTATTAATACTTTCGTTTTGAAATATATGTTTTCAACATTTCTTTTTTTAGTTTTAACTTTACACTTTTTACTTTTTGGTTTTTCCTTTATATATATTATAACAGGACCAACACGTTTTAGCGACGGGTACCCTGTGACGATTAACCGGATAAGCCGAACCGGTGGCGACACCGGTTCCTGAACCATTTGGTCCGGTCCGGTTTCAAAACTATATATACCATCAGCTTGTTATCTTGTATGAAGCTTTGTGTGTTTTATTAATTTGTACAATGTGTATAATAAAATTGTACTTTTTATTTTAAGGTGTTTTAAAAATAATATTAATTAGTGTGTTTAATTATTTTATATTTTGTTTAAATTGTAGCTTGTTTAAATTGTACATTCTGAAAATTTTATTGTACTTTTTAATAAGAGGTGTTTTAATTGGTTGTTTTTAATTTGGTGGATATGCTTTTATTTGGTTGTACAATGTGAATAAATTATTGTACTTTTAAGTAATGTAGTGTTTTAATAAGATATTAATTATATTATGCATTTCTCTCAACTTTGACTTTCAAGATTTCACTTTTCAAGGTTTGACAATACACTCATTATATATAGTATAGATAGTATAGTGGGCTTTGTTTAATTTATTAAGTTTGACATGGAGGCGTCAAACTTGCTACCAAAACATTGTATATTTGTAGAGTAAAGTTTCATATGGAATAAGATTTCTTTAAAGAACAAAGCAACTAATCATGACCATTGATTTAACTTTGATCCAATGTTTATATTTAATTAGTAATTTAAGTTAATAAAACACAGAAGGGCGTTTTTGTAATTTCTCACTCCATCATTCTTATATTCCTACACCCACTCGCACACTCACCAGTTTACACACACTCTCTTTCTCACCAAACGCACACACAAACCACGATAAACCGTCATCGATCTGTCATATCGCCATAAACCGTCACCGATCAATTTTTTCGGCGAGTTCTTTTTTTCGATGATTGTATGTGTGTGTGGGGGAGGTGGGGCGGGATTTGTGGCAGCCGGATCTATGGTGGCGATTTCGTTGATCCGCCATAACTTGGTTTTTTTTTATCTTAGAGTGAGATGAAAGAGATGGTAAATGAGGCTATGAGTTGTTGATTTTTGGTTTTAGAAGTTTGGTGGAGTTTTATCCTGAGAAACTGGTATGTGCTAAAACATATACCTTTTCATTATCAAAACTGACCCAAAACAACCAAGAAAGAGCCGTTTATTGATAATATTTGTGGTTTTCTTGAGTTTGTGCTTGTGCAGGTACGGATATGAAAAAACACACAAAAAGGAACCAAATCAGATGTAAATCCGAGCACGAGAGATCAAGAGAGTTTAAGCTGAGCCGGAAGGTCGAGATTGTGCATTTTGAAAGATTTTATGCTCTGAGGATGATTTTTAGAAGATATGATCATATTTGAAGAATTGTCAGATTTACTCCCTGAACTTTGAGCTTTTGGCAAGAATGACCCCTCAAGTTTCAGAATTTACAAGTTCAGCCCTTGGATTATTTGTGAGTGACATAGTTAGCCCTTGAAAGAGATTTTCAGATTTACATGTGTGGTCCCTGGATTTTCAGATTATACAAGTTTGGTCCTTGATAAGCTTAAATGGTTACACAAATAATCCTTAATCCAATCCAAAAAACCCTTGGCCCATATTATTATCAAAGCCCAAGATCCAACCTTCACATTACCCGGTCCATTTCACAAACCAACCGATTTGATATTAAACCCGTATCCCATTACCCAAACCCGGTCAACCTACCTTATACCAAGTCAAAATAAAATTAAAAAAAAAACCCAACCCTGAACCCAAGCGCGCCCAAACAGAGAAACCCATTTACTGTTTACCACCATCACCACAATAACACTTACCCATTCACCCAAAATTACCCACATCTTTCATTGTACTTAAAAAGATGCTGCCACGTCTGACACCATGTCAGAATCATTGACATCACAAGGAGCCACGTTGGCTAAATGGAGTTTTGTGATTGGCTGGGAAGATGTGTCAAAGATCCAAGGTGCCACTTGTGATAGGATTTTGATCTAAGGGTGTGAGTAAAGCTGATGAGAAGAATCCAAGGCATCTAGGAGCTTCACAACATGGCTATAAAAGACCCCTCACATCCACAGATTTCAGTCGTCCAATTCCTTAAGTCTTAGAGGAATTTTGACCATTTTATTTCCTGTCAAATTAGTTGCTTCAGTAGTATAATTGTTCAAACTTTTGTGATCCGTTTTCAATTTCAATGCAATCTTTCAAGTTCTTGTTAAATTCTTGTTTTTCAGTTTTAAAAAGCTTGTGTGATTTGAGTTAAGATTGTTGTTAAGATAAGCTCATATAAGCTCATTAAAGCTTATATAAGCTTATGTCTGTTTAAGATTGTTCCCGCATTCAGTTTTGCAAAAAAATAAAGTCAACGTTAGTCAAACATAATCAAAGTTGGATGGCAAAACAATTTCTGATGTGATTCTGGTTTTAATGTGTTTTGAAGTTGAGTTTTATGATTGTTTGTTCATTCCACTTTAGATCAAATCAGTTTTAATCAAATTTTGTAGTTTAAAGTATTTTCTTTTTAGTCACTAAAAGGGTGTTTGGATTAAGCTGATATTAAGGATTTCTGTTAAGTTGGATTGCTAAAGTTAAGTTTAAGGAGTTTATAAATAGATTTCAAAGCCTTTTCAATCAAGTTTTCAAAAGATCAAGACTGCTTTTGTGTTTTGGATTTCACTGTTTTAGTACTTTGATCTGTCTCATATTAGTATTTTCAAGACTGCTATTCTGCTCATCCTTTGGATATGATGGATTGATTTTTGTTTGCTAGAGTAGTTTACAGTTTTGATTGTCTGTTTTTCAGTTTATGTATCCATTAGATAAGTTTTACTTGTTCATTGTTGTGTTCAAAAGCTCCCCTGTCTGCCCATAACTGTGCTGCACTATTGGTTGTTAAGCTGATTTTCAACTTATTTTTGTTGGTCAGTCTATTTTTTTATTGATTTCCTAGTTAGATTGTAGTATAGATACTGAATGCATTTCCCTTAGAAACCCATTTTAGTTTATTTAGAGTAGCTTGTAGGTCTCTTAGCTCACAGGTTCCTAGATTGGTCACTGCTCTGTCCACTTGATTCTGATTCTGTCCCTAACAGGTGAAATCAGATCTGCTTCTTAGCTTAATTGGTTAATGTTTTGATTAAATCTCTGTTTATACTTGTAGTCTAGAACCCTTAGATCACTTTCTTTGCACCTTAGGAAGCTTTTAGTTTGGGAAATTGTAGTCTGCTCTGCTCATTTCCATAACTGTTACTGCATATCAGTTGCAATATTGCCCCCAGTAGCTCCAGTTGTTGATTTTTAATTTCTTCATCGTAAGTCCTCTTAGGCTGAAACTTAGGATTTTAGAGCTTTGGTTGGTTGCCTACTCAATGGCCATTTTAGTTGATTTTTACAATTTTTATAAGCTAGGTAAAAATGGGCTTAAAGTAAGCCCTTAAGGGCTGTTTGGCTATTTGAGTTTTGGACATGTCTTGAGCTAAATTCCCTCTAGCTTGTGATTTTTAGGATCAATTCTGTTGCAGTAGGCTAGTTTTAGGAAGTTTAGGTTATCCTTAGGTGTGGGTAGCTTAATATAGCTTTCGGTTAGCTTATAGCTTAATTTAAGTGCTTATTTTCATCAATTTGGTGCCCAAATCATTGTTCCAGCCCTCCATAGTTGTCCTTATTATTTTTCCTTCATTCTCCATATTATTTTATACTTTTCTGGAAGTTTTCATATTTTTCACTGTTCATTTACTATTTTTCTGCATTTTATGTCATTTTCTAGCATTTTTAATTAGCATTGAATCCAAATAATTCATAAAATGTTCTGAAAAATGCAATTTCAATTTTCTTAGGTTTAGAATATTCAAAAAGTAAAAAAAAAAGTATTTTTCCAGATTTTTCTAAGCTTAATTATAATTTTCTAGCATTTTTATTAGCTTCTAATAGTATTAAATTCATAAAAAGTCAAAAAAATGTGATTCCAGTTTCTAAAATTCTATTTAGTTTTTTAAGATTTTTTAAAAATATTTTTATATTTTTCTAGCTTATTTTCCTAATTTTCCGTATTTCAAGTCTATTTTAAATGTCTTAAATTAGTTTTTAATTCAAAATAAATCAAGAAAAAACCAAAAAAAATAGTTTTAATTCATAAATAGTTTTCAAATATCATTTTTAGTATAAAAGTAATTTTAGATCATTTTTAGGAGTTAGAATAGACGTAGTTGCATTTTATTCGCGTTTCGTGTTAACCCCGTTTTTGCATTTTAGTATAGATTTGCGTAGTTTGCCATAACTCTTAGGTTTTCCCCTTAGATTTTATTTCCATTTACTTTCCTGATCCCGTAGTTTAGAAAACATCATTTTATCCCCTTTTCTCATTCAAATCCCGATAATCGCGACGTGAGTTGGAAATTCCATTCAACCCTCGTTCGGAACGATCTCGGTGCTCAAACCTAATACGTTTGAGTTACCCAACATACTACACACTTCTATTATTGATTTTGATTAAATCAATTTTTTGCGCCGCTGCCGGGGAGGGCATGTAGTGAGTTTTCGATTCCGTCTCGATTCGCGTGTATTTGAAGATCCTTCCCCGAGTGAAGTTACCGTTGTGTTTGTAAATATCCCTTTTATAAAAACCCAAAAATATTATCCTTTTCAAAATTTGTTTTCCTTTTATGTTCTCTATTTATCAAAACCCAAAAATAATCATCTTTATCCTCTAAACCGTCAATTCTTTACCTCTGTACCCTCTCGAACCGTTTAATTCTATCTTCTTTATCCTCTAAACCGATAATTCTTTCCTCTTATCCTTCTATATGTTTAATTCTAATGGCGGACACGCGTACGATGTCAGAACTGCTCCAAATACCCACCGAGGGTTACGAAGATGCTATCGTTGTACCGGAGATTCTTTCCGAAAATTTCGAGATACAAACCGGTTTAATTCAACTAATTATGTCTAATCCATTTTATGGTTTCGAGAGGGACGATCCCTATGCTCACATCCGATGGTTTGATAATATAATTTCAACTATAAAGTATAAGGATGTTCCTCATGACACAATTAAGTTGATGCTATTCTCATTTTCTCTCGAGGGGGTAGCCAGGAATTGGCTCGATAAAGAACCCCCTAGATCGATCACTGCTTGGGAAGATCTCGTTTCAAAATTTGTAAATCGTTTCTTTCCTTATTCTAAAATGCAAAATCTTAAGAACGAAATTACAAACTTCCAGCAGCGTTTTGATGAAAGTTTTGGTGAGGCATGGGATAGATTCAATGATATTCTACGAAAATGCCCACATCATGGTTTTTCGGAATTACTCCAGATCGATATATTCTACAATGCTTTAACGCAAACCGATCAAGATTCACTTAATACAGCCGCCGGTGGCAATATCTTGTATCGTACCCCAAAGGATATATTGACGATCATCGAGAACAAATCAAAAGTTCCGACATCAAGAAATAAACCGGTTAAGATGGCTGAGCTTACCAATGATATTCGATGCATGAAGGAAAAACCAGAGCCCGTTGATACCGTTTCCAAAAGATGTGATTATTGTGGTGGTCCCCATCCTTTTTACGATTGTCAAGCCTCCGATGACGATGTCTACAATACTACAACAACCCAATATTGCAAGACTTTCGTTTTCGATGATGATGAGGATTCCATTCAAATGAAAGAATATTATGAGAGTTTGTCGGCTGAACCCACTCCCGTTTCTGAACCTTTCATTTCCGACCCTTCCCCTTCACTCACGCCGGTTGAGAGAAGTGACGTTGTTTTGGAAGAGGTCGATGATCATGTTTCTTTAAACATTGTTGAACCCGTTGACTCTCTCATAATAGGGGACGAGCCTCTTAGCACTATTCCGGAAACGGAATCATCTAGTGTTGAGAGCCTTGACCCAATCCCAAGTGAGTCCGAGGATATATCTGACAGTGATTGTGATTCGATTTTATGTGATTCTCTTGACATCTCCGAGGTTACTTCCGGGATTTTCTCAAATCCTCTTTTCGAATTCAAGGACGACTACACCTTTTGCGAAGTTAATCCTCTTTTTGACAAAGATTTTGAGTCCGATTCAGAGACCACAACGGAAGTGGTGGATATTGCTAGCTCTCAGAGCACACTACTTGTCCCATCTCTGTGTTCCGACCTTTCTCTCCCGTCATGTGATGTTATGCAAGATGAAGAAAGTGATGAATCTGACACGGAAGATATTATGGAGATTGATGAATTGATTAAAGTGGTTGAAGACGATATTCTTGATTATCCGCCTTATGATTCTGATATGGAAGAAATCGACTTATTTCTTGATGATCAAATACCGCCGGGTATTGAGAGTGACGGGTGCGACTCTAATCAAGATGTCTTTTTTCTTGAAAGCTTGCTGAATGATGATTCTCCTTCCTCTGTTGAGTCGACTCTCACTTATCCCGTTGAGCCCTCGTGTGAAGATAAGATCTTTAAACCCGGTATATGCATTGATGAGTTCTTTGTTAGAAACGTTGTTCGAGAAAAGGATCCTCTCTTGGATGCCTTCATTGTTAAACTTTCACCTCCTTACCATGAGCTCCCATCTTTCTTGGAGTTTTCTCATTGTGATCCGTCATCCCTTCGTCCGCCCGCAAAACCACCGGATGATGGATTGTTCTTTCATGATATACCTTATGTGCTGCAGCCCGACACTTTCTTCTCCACCCATCCCGCCCAGTCTCATTCCTTCGGGAATGAGGATACCGTTTTTGACCCTGGTATCTTTACCGCTTTCTTCCCCAAGGACAAATGAATTCGGGGACGAGTCAGGCTAGCGACTCGTTGAAGAAAAACAGTAGCGCTTCGTGGGAGGCACCCCATGCTTATCTCTATCTTCTTTCTATTTTCTAATAAGTGACGTGAAGGGGTTAGCCTCTTCGATTTCTCGTGTTTGGTTGTTTGTGATGTTGTGTGTAGGATGTTCCCGATATGAAGACTCTCGTGCTCGAAGTTTGTATTTTCTCCACTCGAGTTTCATGATCAATACTGATGGAAATCCGATATCCTAATCTTATCGACTAACGTTTATCTTCTAGCATACTTAATAAACGGCTTTTAGATTTTCGTGATACCCTTGCTTTAAACATTGAGGACAATGTTTCGTTCTAGTCTGGGGTAGGGTAATCTTCGATTTGATTTGACTGCACTTGCTTATTTTTGTTGTGTACTCTCGTAACCCCGTTTTTCCTTATAAAATGAAAAATTGTGCAAAACATGAGAAAAATTTAAAAATTTTTGTAAGCTTTTGTTAAGTCTTTTTGATTGAAAAGTTTTGCTAGTCTCTTAGACGAGAAGCTATAAAATGCGAATTCTAGCTCACAAGGCCAAGATTTTGCAAGTTTTCCTGAGTGACTTTAAATATGCATAACTTTACTTCATTAGACGAAGCATTTGCTAAGTTAATATATGTTTTGACACCTTGTTGACTTTCCGCTGGTGAGAGTAGGAATAGAATTCTGACTTGACCGAGCGTGTTGAGCCCTAGCTTGTTCCCTTAACCATAGGTAATCTAAAAAATTATCGGCTAAGCATCTGCGGATCTCATTATTTGGGATTTTAAATTTGCAGAGATCGAGAAATGATAGAGTTACTTATGAGTTTAGATGCTAAGCGTGGAGTAGTTGGTTCTCTTTAGAGCCCATCGAAGGTACTTATGGCTTTTTGTTCCCACAAAATTGTTTAACCCCATATCTGTCTAATAAATAATTAGAGATGTTGAGTTTTTGGCGATAGTTAGTTCTTTATCTTCATAAAAGAATCTTTGTTTTAAAAATTGGGTACACATCAAGGATCCGTAATAAATAAATAAGCAATAAGTGAAAAGTAATAAGTAAAGTTATGAGCTGCGGTGTCGAGATCGGACCCTTGGATCTTTAGCCGGGATTGAGTGAGGTCTTAGTCTAGCCAACCGGGATCCTCATTTCATGAAGCCTATAGTCTTGGAATTACCCGTGAAGCTCCGTAGTTCATAGCTCATATAAGTAAAAGTATAAGTGCAAAAAAAAAAAAAAAAAAATGAATGAATGATGAATGAAAAAATGAAAAAGTCAAAAATATAAGTGAATAAAAATTCCTTGATGTGGACCTCATTTTTGGGACAATGGTTCTTGAGAGAAGGCAGATAACTAATTATCGACTTAGCTTTATATCTTTATCGGAATAAAAGTTATCGAAACGAGAAATTTGAAGAAATTCAGTTCTCACAAAAATAAAAAAAATCTAGAGGAAAATAGGAAAATGGGAACAAAAGGTAATTACACAAGTAACTTCCATGGGTAGTGTTAGCATCTAGAGTCATATTTAACAATGATTTCGATTTTACGCTTAGTTTGGGACTTGTGAAAAATCAGGGACGATGTATTCTATCCGTATGGTCACTTCACGATGTGTTGTGTTTTCTACTCCGTGATCCTAACGTGTCGTTTGAAAAATTTTGGAGTTATTGATCGACATGAAAGTTCAACAAACCGTCATTCATAACCGGATGTGCTTAACCGTAATATCTATACATGTGAATTAAAAGGTAAACGGGGCGTTTTTAGAATTAAGGGTTCTTAATCTCTTTTGAGGAATCTTTGCTACTTCTTCATAGGTTTAGTAGAAAGAGATTGAAATCCTTGGTTTTAGAAGCGTGAGTTGATTGCATTGTGTGAGGACACGACAATGGTCTCGTCTGGGGTATTTTGGTATGTGCTAAAACACATACCTTTTCATTATCAAAACTGACCCAAAACAACCAAGAAAGAGCCGTTTATTGCTAATATTTGTGGTTTTCTTGAGTTTGTGCTTGTGCAGGTACGGATATGTAAAAACACACAAAAAGGAACCAAATCAGATGTAAATCCGAGCACGAGAGATCAAGAGAGTTTAAGCTGAGCCGGAAGGTCGAGATTGTGCATTTTGGAAGATTTTATGCTCTGAGGATGATTTTTAGAAGATATGATCATATTTGAAGAATTGTCAGATTTAGTACCTGAACTTTGAGCTTTTGGCAAGAATGACCCCTCAAGTTTCAGAATTTACAAGTTCAGCCCTTGGATTATTTGTGAGTGACATAGTTAGCCCTTGAAAGAGATTTTCAGATTTACATGTGTGGTCCCTGGATTTTCAGATTATACAAGTTTGGTCCTTGATAAGCTTAAATGGTTACACAAATAATCCTTAATCCAATCCAAAAAACCCCTGGCCCATATTATTATCAAAGCCCAAGATCCAACCTTCACATTACCCGGTCCATTTCACAAACCAACCGGTTTGATATTAAACCCGTATCCCATTACCCAAACCCGGTCAACCTACCTTATACCAAGTCAAAATAAAATAAAAAAAAACCCAACCCTGAACCCAAGCGCGCCCAAACAGAGAAACCCATTTACTGTTTACCACCATCACCACAATAACACTTACCCATTCACCCAAAATTACCCACATCTTTCATTGTACTTAAAAAGATGCTGCCACGTCTGACACCATGTCAGAATCATTGACATCACAAGGAGCCACGTTGGCTAAATGGAGTTTTGTGATTGGCTGGGAAGATGTGTCAAAGATCCAAGGTGCCACTTGTGATAGGATTTTGATCTAAGGGTGTGAGTAAAGCTGATGAGAAGAATCCAAGGCATCTAGGAGCTTCACAACATGGCTATAAAAGACCCCTCACATCCACAGATTTCAGTCGTCCAATTCCTTAAGTCTTAGAGGAATTTTGACCATTTTATTTCCTGTCAAATTAGTTGCTTCAGTAGTATAATTGTTCAAACTTTTGTGATCCGTTTTCAATTTCAATGCAATCTTTCAAGTTCTTGTTAAATTCTTGTTTTTCAGTTTTAAAAAGCTTGTGTGATTTGAGTTAAGATTGTTGTTAAGATAAGCTCATATAAGCTCATTAAAGCTTATATAAGCTTATGTCTGTTTAAGATTGTTCCCGCATTCAGTTTTGCAAAAAAATAAAGTCAACGTTAGTCAAACATAATCAAAGTTGGATGGCAAAACAATTTCTGATGTGATTCTGGTTTTAATGTGTTTTGAAGTTGAGTTTTATGATTGTTTGTTCATTCCACTTTAGATCAAATCAGTTTTAATCAAATTTTGTAGTTTAAAGTATTTTCTTTTTAGTCACTAAAAGGGTGTTTGGATTAAGCTGATATTAAGGATTTCTGTTAAGTTGGATTGCTAAAGTTAAGTTTAAGGAGTTTATAAATAGATTTCAAAGCCTTTTCAATCAAGTTTTCAAAAGATCAAGACTGCTTTTGTGTTTTGGATTTCACTGTTTTAGTACTTTGATCTGTCTCATATTAGTATTTTCAAGACTGCTATTCTGCTCATCCTTTGGATATGATGGATTGATTTTTGTTTGCTAGAGTAGTTTACAGTTTTGATTGTCTGTTTTTCAGTTTATGTATCCATTAGATAAGTTTTACTTGTTCATTGTTGTGTTCAAAAGCTCCCCTGTCTGCCCATAACTGTGCTGCACTATTGGTTGTTAAGCTGATTTTCAACTTATTTTTGTTGGTCAGTCTATTTTTTTATTGATTTCCTAGTTAGATTGTAGTATAGATACTGAATGCATTTCCCTTAGAAACCCATTTTAGTTTATTTAGAGTAGCTTGTAGGTCTCTTAGCTCACAGGTTCCTAGATTGGTCACTGCTCTGTCCACTTGATTCTGATTCTGTCCCTAACAGGTGAAATCAGATCTGCTTCTTAGCTTAATTGGTTAATGTTTTGATTGAATCTCTGTTTATACTTGTAGTCTAGAACCCTTAGATCACTTTCTTTACACCTTAGGAAGCTTTTAGTTTGGGAAATTGTAGTCTGCTCTGCTCATTTCCATAACTGTTACTGCATATCAGTTGCAATATTGCCCCCAGTAGCTCCAGTTGTTGATTTTTAATTTCTTCATCGTAAGTCCTCTTAGGCTGAAACTTAGGATTTTAGAGCTTTGGTTGGTTGCCTACTCAATGGCCATTTTAGTTGATTTTTACGATTTTTATAAGCTAGGTAAAAATGGGCTTAAAGTAAGCCCTTAAGGGCTGTTTGGCTATTTGAGTTTTGGACATGTCTTGAGCTAAATTCCCTCTAGCTTGTGATTTTTAGGATCAATTCTGTTGCAGTAGGCTAGTTTTAGGAAGTTTAGGTTAGCCTTAGGTGTGGGTAGCTTAATATAGCTTTCGGTTAGCTTATAGCTTAATTTAAGTGCTTATTTTCATCAATTTGGTGCCCAAATCATTGTTCCAGCCCTCCATAGTTGTCCTTATTATTTTTATTTCATTCTCCATATTATTTTATACTTTTCTGAAAGTTTTCATATTTTTCACTGTTCATTTACTATTTTTCTGCATTTTATATCATTTTCTAGCATTTTTAATTAGCATTTAATCCAAATAATTCATAAAATGTTCTGAAAAATGCAATTTCAATTTTCTTAGGTTTAGAATATTCAAAAAGTGATAAAAAGTATTTTTCCAGATTTTTCTAAGCTTAATTAGTATTTTCTAGCATTTTTATTAGCTTCTAATAGTATTAAATTCATAATAAATTCATAAAAAGTCAAAAAAATGTGATTCCAGTTTCTAAAATTCTATTTAGTTATTTAAGATTTTTTAAAAATAGTTTTATATTTTTCTAGCTTATTTTCCTAATTTTCCATATTTCAAGTCTATTTTAAATGTCTTAAATTAGTTTTTAATTCAAAATAAATCAAGAAAAAACCAAAAAAAATAGTTTTAATTCATAAATAGTTTTCAAATATCATTTTTAGTATAAAAGTAATTTTAGATCATTTTTAGGAGTTAGAATAGACGTAGTTGCATTTTTTTCGCGTTTCGTGTTAATCCCGTTTTTGCATTTTAGTATAGATTTGCGTAGTTTGCCATAACTCTTAGGTTTTCCCCTTAGATTTTATTTCCATTTAGTTTCCTGATCCTGTAGTTTAGAAAACATCATTTTATCCCCTTTTCTCATTCAAATCCCGATAATCGCGACGTGAGTTGGAAATTCCATTCAACCCTCGTTCGGAACGATCTCGGTGCTCAAACCTAATACGTTTGAGTTACCCAACATACTACACACTTCTATTATTGATTTTTATTAAATCAGAAACATACATGTTTGTGTGAAATTTTTGAGACATGTTTTTTGTATATATGTTTAGGAAACATGCATTTGTCGGCGAGTTCTTTTTTGTTATGTTTGTTGTATCTTTGTAATGGTGCCTGCAAGATAAAGAAGGCTTAGGGGGTGCTTTGTCGGGGGTAATGGGGGGTGGAAAATGGGAGAGGTAATGATTAAACATGCTTGGTTAGGAGAAGGGAATGCAATCATTGTTTAGTATTGGGTAATGGGGCATTACCCTGTAATTTGGGAGGTATGGTAATGATTACCCACCACTACTATCAGCAGCAGCCACCACCAGCAGTAGCCACCACCACCACCACCAACCACTACTACCAACCACCACCATTAGCCACCACCATCACCAGTAGCCGCCACCACCAACAGCCACCACCACCAGCAGCCACCACCACCACCACTTTGGAGATTAATGTGTTTTTCTTAAACCAAGCACTATCAAAGATAATGATAATCTTCATCCATTCTTTTGCATTCTCTTTGCCTTTGCCTTTGCCTTTCCCATTCCCCATTTTGAACCAAGCGCACCCTTAGTTGATTTGGAAAGGTGAGAAAGGCATAGGTGTAACACCCCCAATTTTGGGATACGCAGCGGAATTAAAGCTGGGTGTTACTTCATAGCACAAAAGTTATAATAATAGAAAATGAACTCTAATTGAGTCGTTTAAAAGATTTTATCATTCGAATATCAGAGTTTACAAAATGCGGTCCCAGTAGTTTCAAGGTTTATTAAATAAGCTTTCGAATGATAGTGAAATTTATAGTCTTCTTGAGTAACCGTGCCCCTCCGTGCCATCCTCGTTCATTATGGACCTGAGATAAACATGCTAAAAGTGTCAACAAAAAGGTTGGTGAGTTCAAGGAGTTGTAGTTTAAAGTACGGCCAACAAGATTTTCGAAAACGTTTTTGGGAATGTCAAAACAATGTTAATGGTACATATCTCATCATAACAAGAGCAATAGCACGTAGCACAACGTATCAATAGTCAATTAATATAGCACATAACTCAACTTAGTACAATAACACGTAATCAAGAACAATAACACGTAGCACAACGTATCCAATAGTCAATTGATATAGCACATAACTCGACTTAGTACAATAGCACGTAATCAAGAAAAATAGTACAACTCAAGATCAATATCGCGTAATCAAGAACAGTTTGTATAGTACCAAAATACGGTTTTAAAACAATTGTGATCATAATAAAAGTTGTAGCATGAATCTCCCCCAAGGGGTTTAATAAATAGTATAAAAACGGGGTTTAGAACTCACAATCATATTTAAAAGTTTTATAGTACTTGTGAAAGTATAAAGCAAGTGTTTGAGCATGTATCTCCCCGAAAAGTAGTACAAAACATTTGAAAATAGGGGCCAAGAACTCACCTTAGCGATTCAGTAAGCAATGTACGACAATATCAAGTACGCAATGGTATAGGCTTCAACACGGAACCTAGATACTAAGGAAGTCTGAGATTTTCGATAGTTTTAAACTGAACTTAAAGTGAATAAGGATTACGAGAATGGTAATCAGGAAGTGATTTTGGTTGTGACAAGGATGGCTTGGATGTTTGAAATGCTTGAAGTTCAAAAGCAATATTATATATAATATCATCTTGTTTTTGTGTGCTTAGATTCAGTAAATGGTGTTTCCTCAAAAGTTTGTGAATGATAAGTTCTGTTTATTCGTTTGAAAACTTCGTTATAAAACGTAATGTTGTTTAAATAGTTTTACGTAATCGTATAAGTGTTTTTCTTTAGATATAACTTATAAAACATCAGTGTGTTAATAAAAATCATAATGTTACCGAATAAACCGTCAAGTTATAATAAATTTACATTTTTGACCCTAATAATGGATATTTCCATTTTTAGTCTTTGTACTTTGACAAAATTACATTTCTGGCCCAAAAAATCAAAATATGACAATTTAATATCATTGGTTTCCAAATATTCATGTTTTGCCTTTAAGTTATCAAATTGGTAGTTTTGACACCCTTTTATGAACAATTACATTTTCGGTCCTTTAACCGTAACATATTTATACTTTTAGCCTTAACTATCAAAGTTTGACATTTTAACACCTATAGTTTTAAAATAATCAATTTATACCCTTAGTTTAATAAAATGGCAGGTTTGGAATATGTTTCAGAAATTTTACGCTTTTAGTCCTTATAATTAAATATTTTGCAAAACTAGTCCTAAAGGTATATATTTTTACATTTTATGCCCCAAATCTTTCCAATATTACATATTATACCCAAAAGTACTCAATATTCAGTTTAGTAACCTCAGAATCCAAAATGACGGTTTATATCCTTAAGTTTCAAAAAGTTACATTTTTGACCCTAGTTTCGTGTAATTTGCAAAATTAGTCCAAAAATCACTAAGTTGTAAATGGTCATTTTTCACCAACTGCGAAAGTGTTTAGTAGCTTATTTTAAGCTTAATGGACTGCTTATTTTGCTAAAAAGAGCTTATTTTGGCTTAATGGCCTTCAAGGCCCAAGTAGTGAAATTTTAGTACTTAAAAACTGGTTCAAACGCGCTAAGCTTTGGCTCGTAAAAAGTATGCAAACGAGTTTATATATGTGTCTAATTGGCACATCCCGATATTCTAGTGTATGCAAAAATAGGTTAGGCTTTTAGTTCGACATAATTCATAGCCGAAGACAGTTTTCTAGACTCGATCCTAAGTGACCTCGTCACTTGGTTGATTTTTGTGAAAATAAATATTCATGTGGTACGTTTTAGTGCGACAAGAAATGGAACTCAAAACTCGTTATAGGTTATTATAGGTTACGTTTTATGATGTTTTATCAGTTTATAGCCACGTAAAGAATTAGTTTGCCACCTTTGTTTAGAAAAATGGACTCGAGAAAACGTAAAAAGAGACGGAAAGCTTGGCTAGCTTGAACGGTATATAGTGAAATCTAATTAATATGAAAAATAGATAAGTATAGTTTAAGGATGACTTACGATACCAAAGAATGGTGGGTAGAAATACGACGTAGCGGTTGGTGGTCGGTATGAAACTAGTGCCACTCTATTCACAGCTCTACAAAAGTAACGTGACCAATGTACTCGATGTCCTAGGCACTGACTAATCTAACTAAAATATGGCCATTTCTTCTCTCGTTCACAGCAACAATAGGAGACTTAAGAAGAAAGTTAAACGAAAGTTTGCATGAAATTTTGTAGTGTACGTATGGAACGAATGGAAGGGAATTGTCAAGCGTATAAAATGAAATCAATTTGCACAAGTTGGCGTATGGGATAGCAAATGTGTCAGGAATATCATCAAATTGATGTCTAAGTTGTAATATGATAATTTGAACATTATGTTATCCTACAAAAAAAAGATTGGGTTTGATATTTAACGTGCATGCATTTTGGTCCAAGAAAAAGGAAATATTCCATCGTGACAAAATGGCTAGCTTTGACGTTTATTTTCCTATCAAACGACTGTCGGACGAAATAACTTTTACCATTTCTGATTCTTTGTTGAAAATATAATCGAGTTGTAAATTTTATTGTACACCTTGTGTGTCGAAATTTCAAATGGTTGAGCCAAACTAAACATGTGTTGGGACGGTTTTGTTAAATGAATTATATGTTTTGGATTTGTTAATTGGGCTAAGAATAAACATAAGGCCCAACAAAAATTATTTTAGAGTCCGGTTGGTTTTTAAATGGGTTTAGACCCAAAGAAATATAGATTAAGGTCCTGTTTGGTTAATAATGAGTGAATTAGGCCTAATAGAAGCCCGTTAAGAAGAAAGAAATTTTACGGGACGTTACAATAGGTATGCATGTCCTTTTGGCTATTGGTGCAAGCAAAGAAAATGTTAGGAATTAGAAAATTCCATAGTGAAGAGTCGGTCACCCCAAATATTATCTAGCATAAGTTAGCTCGTAGACTTGTCGTTATTTACGTTACTTAGTAGTTTATTTGTTAATTAGTAGCGTAGAATAGTTTAGTGCAACACCGTGGAGGAAGGACGGGTCTTTACCCTCTGTATGCCTGATCCACAGTCCGATAGGAGGACGTAGTATTTGTAACTATAAATACCCTCTACCTCCCAAGGTAGAGGGTTGGACCTTTCTCATTCATTAATCTAACCTTCTATGTTTTCTTTCACTTTCTCTCTCTAGAAAGGCTCCCACTTTCTCTCTCTAAAACCTCTAAGCAATTCGACTCATTTGATATGTTATGATGTGTCTATGAAATCCAATATGTAACAATTGGTATCAAGAGCCATGGTTAGATCATCTCTTACATATCTTTGGATTTCTAGTGGTTTTTAGGTGGTTTTTTAGTTTGAGAAAGTTTAGTGGTTTTTGCATCATTTGGTTGATTTCTAGTGTTAAAGTTTGGATTTTGATTGTACTTTTGTGTTTAAGATCATCATAAGTGTTTAGGTTTTGATTTGGATGGCTTGAATCATCGTGGTTGGGTTATTTTTGGATTGGAAAGTGGTGCTTTTGAATATGTTCTTCGTAGAGACTTGTAGTTATATTTCTTCGTAGAGACTTGTGGTTATGTTCTTCGTAGAGACTTGCTGTTATGTTTTTCGTAGAGACTTGTGGTTATGTCCAGATTCAATGTATCTGTCTAGAGACTTGTAGCCTATTTTGGTAGAGACTTGGCGTAGAGACTTGGCGCCTATTTTGGTAGAGACTTGGCGCCTATTTTCGTAGAGACTTGGCGTAGAGACTTGGCATAGAGACTTGGCGTAGAGACTTGGCGTAGAGACTTGTCTTTACAATTTCTAGCAACTTGTCTCTGTTGTTACTAGCGAGTTGCTCTTTAGCGACTTGGCCACTTAGCGAGTTGCTCTTTAGCGACTTGGTTCATAGCGACTTGTGTTTAGCGACTTGGTTCATAGCGACTTGTGTGTAGCGACTTGCTTCATAGCGACTTGTGTGTAGCGACTTGGTTCATAGCGAGTTGTCTCTAGCGACTTGAGCATCTAGCGACTTGTAACTAGCGAGTTGCCTTCATAGAGGATTGTTAGAAGCGGTTTGACCATTTCATCAGTGCTTTTTGTTGACTTTTCCCGACAAAATTTCAAACGGCTATAACTTTTGATCCGTAACTCCGTTTTCAGCATTCTACCCATCAAAACGACCGTGAGAACGAGGAGAATGGCACGCCGAATGAACTAAAGGCCTAAATCCTCTCCGAACTGAAGTCATCTTAACACATTCCATGTCATTGCTTAACGGTTTGGTCTTGATTTTAGTAAAATCCCGCGAAAGATTCTATTTCTCGGTTTAAATCATAGACTTGTAAAATCCCGTGCATTCTACCACATCATGTCTTACTCTACTGACCCAGTAATTTCAGAAGTACTTAAATTGTATGATGCTGTGGACAACAATGATAATGTTTGCTACACTGAACGGTTACTGATGATGGAATCAATCAATGATGATTTGAGTTCTTCATGCTCTGAGTCCAATGAGAAAGATTTGCACCTGTTCAGGATACAGAATGCCATGCAAAAGGAAAGTAGCATTGAACCTTATCAACAACTTCACTCACACCTCATGTTACTCACACCGATAAGAATGGAACGAACATGTACTGCCCTCTTCCGTCAGGACTTATCCACATTAACAGGAACTTTGCTGTTAAACCTAGAGCAATTGGAGCTACAACTTGACAAAGAGAAGGTTCAAAAGGATAGTTCAAGTGCTGCACTTCAAGTGATCTACAAACACTTTCAATCATTCATTAGAAGGGAATTCACATCAGACTATGATCAAGACATGACTGAAATGTCCTTCAAGAGACACACTGGAATGGAAATTAGCGTGTTCACAGAGACACTTATTCATCTCATGGATAATGTGGAGAAGTATATTGAGGAAGTTACTCAGACAGATGAAAAAGTGGATGAGTGTCTGGTGCAGTTGAGAGATAGTTGTGATAAGTTGGGTAATGTATCTGTTGAAAGGTCGGGTGTTGCTGAATGCAGAATGTCAGAGACTACAATTAATGATGTAACCAGCTCTTCAGTTACTCCTAACACACAAGAAGTAGATGCTGAAATCAGAAATGGGAATGAATGTCGGGCACAATCAAAAGATTGTAGTGTTGAGTTGGGTAAAGCTCCAGATGTTGGATCAGTTGACACTGAATACAGAGGCTCAGAGATAGATAAGCTTGACACAGCCAGCGGTCCAGTGACTCTTGTTACACATGATGTGGATGCAGATATCAGACCAGAAATTGAGCAGGTGTCATGTAATGAGGTACCCTTTACTGTACAACACAATGCATCTGCTAAAATACTTAAACAAACTGATCATGATGCTGAACATGACTTTGATAAATCTTCTGTAACTGAGGCTGAGTCTGAGATTAATTGTTTCAAAACAAAAGATATGGTTGATAAAAAGGCTTTTGATGAACTTTCAAACAAATTCTCAAATCTTGAAAAACATTGCGTCTCACTTGAAATTGCGATACAGAGTAAAGAAGAAAGTTTTCAACTTAACAAACCATGTAAAAATCCGGAACTTCCTGAATTCCGTGAATTTTTTGAAATTAACACTTTGAAAGCCCAGCTTCATGACAAAGACTCAACCATTTACAATCTGAAGAAACATATTTCTGATATGCATGTGAAAAGTAATTTGGTTACAAGTAATTCTGATGTTAATGCTATTGATGATATTCAAATGAGAAATGATGAATTAGCGGTTTGTGTGGCCAAATTACTAAAGGAAAATGAGTCATTGAGAAAGCATCACAAAGAACTAAGTGACTTTGTCAAAGAAGCTAGAACTAAGTCAATAGAACAAACAAACTCTTTGATAGAAAAAATTTATGTTCTCAAAGCTCAACTTCAGGAAAAGAGTTTCGCTATTGTTGCCCTAAAAAATGAGCTTAGGAAAATTGTAGGGAAAAGTGTGAACACTAAGTTTACAAAACCATCAACCTTGGGGAAACCAGTTTCTCATCCCATTAGAAACTGGTCCATTGTTAGGCAGCCTACTGCGTTTATATCCGAGAGACCAAAATTTTCAAAAACACTGTTTGCCTCCCAAGTTGATGAGAAACATGTTTTGTCAAAACCAGTCACTTCACCTGAGTTACCTAAGAATAAGGCTTCTAGCTCCGTTAACCCTCAACACGTAGCCACTTCTACTCCCAGCACCTCTAGGATTAGTTCGAAAACAGTGTCAAAACCAAGCATTAAAACCCAGAATTCATATGATATGAATGACTTGTGGAAGAACTATTATCTAGAAGAAGCTAGGAAAAAGGCACAAATTCGAAAAGACGGAATTTTAGGTGCAAGACCTAGGGTGATGAATTCTACATGATTTCAAGGCACTGCTAATAGTTGTAAACCATTACCTATGAACACTCAAAAGACTAGGGGTTGGCTTGCATCTAAGAGTAGGTATATGAAGAAGAATACTAAGCATGTAGAAAATGAAACTAGAAATTCTAAGTCTTTTCCGAATAAGAAACATTTTCCTAATTCACATGCTAAGGTACAATCCACTAAGACTACTAATGTGACTAAGGTTCAACATGTTGTGAAGCAAAACAAAACAAAAACTTCGTCTAGATGGATACCAACTGCTAAATCTTTGGAAACAAGGAATAAGGATAAGTCTTCCACCATGCATAAGAAGCCGAACAATCCTAGACCTTGCCATAAGTGGATACCGTCTGGTAGAATGTTTAAGGATGCTGGACTTAGGTGGATACCTACTGGAAAGCTGTTTGCCGATAGCAAAATCAAGGTTGACCATGAATCCCCAAAGGGTTTGGATACTAATGTCACTAACCAATATATATGCAATCAAGCTTGTAATGTTAGTGTAGGTAGTCCTTACTCAGTTGCAGATACTTCGATCCCTCAATACATGGACTGGCTTAAAGTATGGATAACAAAAGGATTGATATCTCATGACTCACGGGTTCAAGTTACTCAACATGGATAGTTAAATCGGCTATGACGTATGAACACATCAGTTCATGCCTCGTACTCTAAAGAAAAGAAAAGTTCATCAAGTGAACCGGGCTGCCATTGATTGTTTTCTTATTCCACTTGCTCAACTATAATGACGATGGCGACATCATGTGCTAATTTTGCGGGGGAGAAGTGTGAATAGAATACTTTTGGATGATTTCACTTATTTAGTCAAGAATGGCATCTCCGTATGCAATTCTTGAGGGGGAATTATTGATTGATATTTGAGAATATAAATGGTCATACGGCTCTAAACTCATGTAAGAACCGAGCTTCTTCTTATCGGGTCATCTTCACATGGAGTTTTTCTCTTCTAAGAGCCGTTGGTTGACATCTTCACTCGGATTGATGAGTTTATCGACAAAGTGCTTCCGGTTAATGCTTCACGTATACATCAACATGATGATTCCGAACAATCTATCTGTTCTTTTTTGATGTGATTGGTAGTTTGGTGTTACCATCTTGTGTGTTCGTTGCGGCCTGATTGCTGATTTTCTTGATGAACATCTTTCTGTTCTTGTTTGATTGGGAGGGATTTTAGTTAAGGGGATTTGCAAGATGTAAGTTAATTGGGATGCTTTTTGGTGGGATGCTTTTTGGTGTGAGTTGAAGATGTTAACTATCTATTCCCCAACTGCACAATCTTGAAGAAGGTCGAGTCTACAGTCTGTTCTACATTTTCTGCTACATGTTAGAAGACTAAAGACGAGTTGCATTTAACGATCTAAAGACTTCTTCTTAATCTGGGCATTTATCAAACAGATTGTCGGTTTAGGGGAGAGCACTAATTGGGAGAGTGTTATAAGTCAGATTCAATCCCCAATTAGACTTGCTCATATTGACCATTATAATATTGCAGTTGCACTATTGAATAATAATCCGCTCTTCGGTATTCCTTTGCCAAATCTTCACGGATTATTGTTCATGAAAAATGATCCGCTCTTTGGTATTCCTTTACCAAATCTTCATGGATTATTGTGCACTCTGTAAATCAACCACATGAACATTAAGGAAAATGACTACCTCATCCGTTTGAAGATATTATTGGTGAATCTTCCAGATCAGTCTCTATATGTATATCTTTATGAAGATGGAATTGATGTTGAGGAATCATTTGTTCCGGTTCATTAAGTGGGTCAATGTACATCCGGTTGTACATTTATTCACGTGTTGGACATTTGACTCAAGTTGATTACTTCGGAGTTAATCATTTATCACTTATTTGAGATTGAAGTTGACTTTCACAAAGGCGTGTTCTTATTTGATAACTTGCTCGGGCTTAAAATTTTGAGTTGAAGACTTGGTTTATCTAGTTACCAGCAGTCGAGGTGGATGGTTGAAGACCTGGTTAACTATCACTATTAGGAGTTACGTTGCTTTACTCAGTGTCACACGCAGATGACGGTGTGGATAATCGCAAGAGGTGTTAATGCTTCATACTTTGTTTGAGTAGTGAGTACTTAGAAATTTGCTTAAAGCATAGATTCTCAACACCGTTCTTCCATCATTAAGTGCAAGCTTAAGATACAAATGTGCGGAATTCGACTTCAGTTTCAAGTTTGGTATATCGAGTCTTTCTTCTTCAGTGGTCACTTCAAATTGTCTACATATGGGTTGATAAAGATAGTCAGAGAGAGTTTCCATTGCAGTTGATTCTCACAGGATTCATTTGGGCTATTTGAGTTCTTCTCACAAGATTTCGAGTTTTTGGGTATATTATGTTTTGCTGAATCTGAGGTATCAAAACCATCAAGGGGGAAGGAGACATATATCTAAAAGCACAACGAGTACACATGATGAACTTAACACTTCTACCTGATTGAAGTTATCCCGGAAAGACAATGGTCATAACCGTAGAGAAACTCAGTGTTTAACTCGTAGCCTTTGGTGTATTATTCTAACTAATTGGAGGAAATGGTCTCTGGAGATTTTTGGTATGTGTTACTTCAGCATTCAGTTAGAAGAAATGTGAAAAGAATATTTGGTTCGTGAGATGATATTGCATATCGACATCTTCTATATGATTTATGATAAAGTGCTTCCTGTTAGTGCTTCATGTACACAAAGTTATGATGATTCTGATGAGATCGCAACGATCAGGGGAGATATATGTGTACATCAGGGTCGGACAACATATTCACATGATCGAGCTTAATCAGTTATTCTAGAGTTGACATCCGCAGAGGAGATCAGTGATTCAACCAGTTAGTGTGATGTTGTTGTCTCTACTCTGGTTGGGTACTTGTGTACATTATGGGCTGATTGGTTATATGGAAGATAACTGGAATGCATTTGGTAAAATGAAGATATTGATGTATTGTTCCCCTGAACAGACAACTGGTCAATCTCGAAGAGGAATGTGTACATCGGGGACGCACAACAGGTTCATGTGATCGGTCTTAATCAGTTATTCTGGATTTGATAACCACTGTGACGATCAATGTTTCAACTTGTTACTTCGTTGTTCTCGTGATTCTTCGGGGTGCTGTGCTTCATTCAATGAGACCGTTCTTATTCATTTCTACTTCTTGGGGAAATGGTCTTTATAGTTTGTCGGTTTGGGGGGAAGCTACCAAAGTCTTACTTTCAGAAGGCTCAAGTTCTGACGACGATTCAAGAGTCTCGAAAGCTTTGGTGGTGAAAGTTTAAGAGATGATGACTTCTATCTTCTACAAAGTGCTGAACAATTTCCTTATCTCGGTACTCGTATCATCATCTTCTTAAACTATTTTTCTATCTTTGTATATATTTATTAAAAACAAAATACAAAAATAGAAAACCTCAAAAAGAAAATAGAAAAATATAAAACCAACAAAAACCCATAAAAATCAGAAAATTAAAAAAAAAAAAAAAAAAAAAAAAAAAAAAAAAAAAAAAAACCAAAAATATGTTTTCATAAGACATGTCTTTTGGTATCGATAACATCTACGGTCTTAGAAATGTCATTCAATAATGGCACGGGACTTTAGATGAAGTTCGAGCAGGAGGTGTAAATATTCTTTTCTAAACATGTCTTAAAATATGGCTTACAGTTATTTCAGACTGTAACCCGGGCTTCAAAAAATGGCTTACAGTTACTTCAGACTGTAACCCGCGCTTATACTATGGCTTGCTATTATTTCAGATAGCAACCTGTTCTTTAAAGGAAGGAAAGTGCTGCGCTAAATCTATTTTCAAAATATTTCGTGCACTTATCCTAAAACAAAACAAGGAAAGCATGTCGTCAAAAAGACTGCTGTTCCTACACAAATGTTTTTCCGTCTAAAATTCTTCAGAAAAATATTTGTTGTGTTTTCAAAAATGGTGGAAAATGAGTTGCTTAAAATCAATCAGATTCAGAGTTTTTATAAAATTTGGAAACTCAATCTATGACTTCAGCACTTTTAAAATCTTTTATAAAATGAGTTATTGGTTGAGGGGGAAAATGTTTTCAAATCTATATCTTTTAACGAGCTTTCTTAATTATCCTAATATGCTTAATTAAAAATGATGTTAACCTATGTTGAAGGACTAGGTGCCAAGGATATGATTGCTAGGATTAGATAATTAGAGTTTGATGAACACATTTTTCCCATACATTTAAATGATCTGATTGATATGTTGCATAGACTTTTATTAGTCGATTACTGTTTGGGTGATGTCGACCACCATATATCTGTATGTGTGTTCACTAACGTATGCAGGTATACTGGTTATAAGAATGTTCCCGATCCGGATCCCACAGATTAATATGATTGGATGCCGAAAGGAAAGGGTAACTATATCTTGGGTTGACAAATGAAGAAACAGAGCTTAATTGGACTTCTATGGAGAGTTGGCCTAAATGCAACGTAAGAGGTCTCACTGCATCAGCAGATGGTTATCTTCTAAGTGATTGAAGAAACAGAGCTTAATTTGACCTCAGTTGGCATTCAAAATGCAACGTAAGAAGAAGTCTCACTGCATCAGCAGACGGTTTTTCTTCCAAACCCTACAGCAACAACAACAGAAGCTTCTCAACCACCTAACGTATCTTTGTGCAGGATATCATTTTTAAACAATTTTGAATAATTTGATTAAATTGTTTTGAAAATGGAAAATATTGTTTTGAAAATATATTGGACTAATTTTTTGAAAATCACCGGACTTCTTGTTATCAGAACCTAAGTCACTCAATTATTGACTTCTGTCATGGATTGAGGGGGAGAGTGATTTAAAATAAAATATTTTCAAACGATATTTCTTCACAAAAAGTCCGTTTGTACAAAATTTGTGGTGATCTAAAGATTTAATGTTATGTCATGGTATGATTTTTCTTTTGAATCAAGGTCTTTCAAAATGAAATTTTTTCTGTTCTTGTTTGATTGTGAAATTGTTTTATTTTACTTAAAGATCTCTTAAAACTATCATACCTGACACTAACAATCTTTAATGTCTTAAAATGGTCCTTATCTGTCATTTTTCAAAGTTAAATCAAGCCACGTCTTTCCCCAAAATGTTTTAAATGATTTAAATCAATTGGGATGACAAATCTCAAAAGGTTTGAAATTTTGATCGGGGTAGAGATCATGAGTTAAATCTCTTATCTGTTTAAATGGAATTGGTTTTAGTCCTTCAAAGGCACTCATGCCTCCATGTGCCAAACGATTTCAAATACACAATGCACATGTTGAGGAGGAGGATTTATCCAAAAACCAGATGAGTATTTAAACAAGGCCACATTTTCTCCCATGTTTTCTAAACCTAATTAAATCACTTGAGAGCCACATTTTCTCCTATGTTTTCTAAACCTAATTAAATCACTTGGGATCCAAAATCTCAAAGGGTTTGATATTTTTGATCGGGGGAGAATTTGTGATTTAATAATGAAAATTGATAAAAGGTGATCGTTTTGATTTAATTGTGGAGGCTGCTCTCTCATATGTGCTAAACGCTTTCGAATCTCGAAGCACATATTAAGGGGGAGCATAACTATCGAGGTACAAAAGCTTTTTTAAAAAGTTATTTATAAAGTACCTTGATTGAGTTTTCAAATGGTTTTCTTAATGGATTTTGTGATCGTGGATGTGCTTCAAAAGAACTCTTGCCTCTATGTGATAAAATGTTTTAAAATATCCTATGCACATATTGAGGGGGAGAATTTTACCAAGAAAATCAAATGGCTTTTTCGTATGAAAATTGTGATCAAATAAAATATTTCAAAGTCCTCTTGCCTCTATGTGCCAAACAATTTCTAAATCACACGCACATGTTGAGGGGGAGGTTTTCTAAATGATCAAAACTATTAAGGTACAAAATGCTTTGATCTCGTATCACAAGTACCTTGATTGTTTTTCCAAATGATTTTTCAATTGGTTTCTAGAAGGAATGAACAATACCAAAAGACCGACCAATTTACTTTATGCATGGAGTTATAAGGATGGTTAGGTTAGATATTTGTTCCCACGATTCACCAGAACCGGAGGGATCTACCCAGGGACAATCCACTAGATAGTGTAGAGTCCTTAGGTATATTGAAAAAAGGAGAAAAGTGAGATATGGGAAGAGTGCCGACTGAGACAGAGCTAGTACTGAAATAAACCCAACAAGGTTCTAGTTATGAAGTCTCGGTAAGCACTGAAGGGGTTGAAGAATGAAAAAGAATTGAATGTGAAAAGGGTGAAAAGAAATAGCCCTCCAATAATTCAACCTTAGGGCAGAAACCAGGTTCAATACATATGCTACTGGTTGTTACCAAGGTAACACTGGTATTGAAGACAAGACGTCATTGACCCAGTGACGCACTGCACTAAACTTCCCAAGCTACTCAAGTTCCTCTTAAAAGGGCTTGTTTCATTCTCACGGGGAACCAACATTATCTATCGACTTTCTCTTAGAGATTGTTGATATTGAAGAAGGAGACCCTCTCCCTAGTCTCCGGCATAGGAACCAAATGTGCACTTATTGAGTCTAGAGCCAAGAGATCATCCACAATATCTCATTAGGACACTAAATTCTTGAAGACTTGCTGTTTCACACAATGTGGATAGTAAGAACATATTAAGAGTCCTACGCATTATCCTTGTGATAATTGCCAGAACATCCGAGTGATACGTAAAAGTATTCACAATGAAGATGGAAAGCCTTTTGGAGCCAACATCAAACAAGCTCCTGGTAGGTGGCATGTGAGATCTATTCTATAGATCAACCATGTGACATCTGGATAGAAACAATGGGGCGATTCACTCGTGAATCAACCTTGGTCCAGGAATGGAATTGACGAATGCTTTTGGAAAAACCATTTGATGTGCAAACCTTCTTTTCTCTAACACGTCGAATGTGTACTTATGTTTTCAAACACAAAAAGTATCTTTGATTGAAAAAATGCTTTTGGAAAAACTGTTCAATGTGCAAACCTTCTTTTCTCTAGCACGTCGAATGTGTACTCTTTTCAGATACAAAAAGTATTTTTGATTGAAAATTGATCTTTCTCATAAAACCTTCGTCGTATTGCAAAACCATTTCTTCTAAGCAATACGCGACTGCTTTTAAATCATTTTTCATCAATCAGTGAATCTCAATTCGCTGGTTCACTCACTCCGTGTTGTCTTCTTTGAGACGTTCCGGTTTGAGAACAGCTAGAACAGCTGCGAAACCCTGTCAAGGAGATTCTTAGGAATCCTACCTGATCACAGGCAGTACTTGTACTGATCAACGGGGAACCGTGGGCCGTGTACCTCAATTCAACGAAAGTGATCAAAGACACTTTCGTGTGTTTTATTGCTAACTGTTGTTTGCAGGTACATTTGGACGGTTGCAGCTGATCAGAACTGAGGAGTCAATCCAAAGCCGCATGCTCACAGCATCCACACTTAATTTGAAGTAATCATGACTGGTGCATTTCTACATAACCTGGCTCTGATATTTCATACTATGCTTCTGCTTCGCTGCTGCAAATATCATGAACCAGTAAGGCTTCCGCTACTCTGATGGAAAGATGTCATGATTCAAAAGTGTGAGCATGTCGGTCCGAAAGTCACAACTTCACATGATGGCAACACAATAAAGGGTGATCCAGAGATTTACTGTGGCTGATGATCTCAATGAAAGCTCGAAGTTCATCAAAGATGTGGATCAGTTAAAGGCCTCCACTAAAAGTACAAAATATGCGGACTATGAAGAGTCACTGCTTAAGCACAAAGATTGCGGAATTGAAGAATTGAAGTCTACAAGCTCAAGAACAAAGTCAAGAATAGAATGCTAGGATTCGAAATGTAAAACATGGGGTGACCTCCCTTAGGGGGAGACTGTTAGGAATTAGAAAATGCCATAGTGAAGAGTCGGTCACCCCAAATATTATCTAGCATAAGTTAGCTCGTAGACTTGTCGTTATTTACGTTACTTAGTAGTTTATTTGTTAATTAGTAGCGTAGAATAGTTTAGTGCAACACCGTGGAGGAAGGACGGGTCTTTACCCTCTGTATGCCTGATCCACAGTCCGATAGGAGGACGTAGTATTTGTAACTATAAATACCCTCTACCTCCCAAGGTAGAGGGTTGGACCTTTCTCATTCATTAATCTAACCTTCTATGTTTTCTTTCACTTTCTCTCTCTAGAAAGGCTCCCACTTTCTCTCTCTAAAACCTCTAAGCAATTCGACTCATTTGATATGTTATGATGTGTCTATGAAATCCAATATGTAACAGAAAAGTTGAAAGCAGGTGTGAAAAACATGGCCTTCTTAAAGTCATCAACATCACCAATCTATGCAAATCTATTGATGTCATAAAATAGTGTTGCACTATTTAGTGCTTAGGTGGCGTATTGTAAAGCAATGAACAAGTATTTTGGACTTCTTTTTATATAAATGGTCAATATTTTTCATGTTGGTTGCAAAGTCTAATAACGTCTATATGGTTTACTCAAATTGCAAAAAATGAGTTGGTCGAATCACATGTGATTTATACACGAATCACAACAAAAAACAGAATCACGTGTGATTTGCTCCTTTTCTAGTTTAAAACAGAATCACTTGTGATATACAGACGAATCACACGTGATTTACACACGAATCACAAAAAAAAAAAAAAAAAAAAAAAAAAAAAAGAAGAAAGAATCACGTGTTATTTACTCATTTGTAGATTAAAACATAATCACATGTGTTTCAGTTTATAATAGCAAAGAGTAAATCAAACGTGATTTATACTGTTTTATAACAAAATACAAATAAAAAACAGAATCACGTGTTATTTACTCATTTGTAGATTAAAACATAATCACATGTGTTTCAGTTTATAATAGCAAAGAGTAAATCAAACGTGATTTATATTGTTTTATAACAAAATACAAATAAAAAACAGAATCACATGTGATTTCATGAATTTATTTTATATAATGAAGGAATAAGTTGATTTGATATTTAAGATCACATGTGATTTTTTTTTTAATTTTTTTTGTAACCTAGGTTCTCGACTCAACATTGCGAGCCGGCTAAAATCAAATTTGATTTTTTAATATGTGATTTTTAAAATAACATATCACAAGCGATTTAACAAATCACGTGTGATTTTTCTGGGCATAAATTTAAAAAAAAAGTTCGTTGAAAGTATATAAAAGTGTATATCTATAGAAAGATGATTTAATTCTCGTCGCGATTGTGTATTTTTCATAGCTTGAAGATTTATTGTTTGCAAAATATGTTATTTTTTTTTAAAAGGTGAAAAATGGGTTTTTATATTAATGAGCTGAATGACAGTTTTGCCCTTCCTTTGTTATTGTTTTATTTGATATCTATCGTTGGATGAAATTAAGATAAAGGGCTAAAATTATTTGCCTTGTTCGATAATTCTTAATTGGTATAGATCTCACCTCTATATTTGTATGTCATTCTAAACTTTTTTTCCATGTTATTTCCCACTACTCCGTAATATTATGTTGATTTATTAATAAAAGTTACGATTTTATGAAAATTGTGGAAATTTTAGAGAGTATGATGTCATATCTTCTTTTACTTTTGTCATTTCCTTTTTCATTATTTTCACTTTTAAACCTATTTTTTTACTTATCATTATTTTCCTACAATTGATATATAATTTTTTTCATCAAATTTAAACTGTAATATACAATTTTTTTTCTCAAAAGAATATTAAATTTATTTTTTTATTTGATGTTTCCAAATGTATGATGGACACTATATATTTATTTGATAATAACGACAATTATTATATTGATAAATAGCGTATATGATGAACAACCTTTTTTATTGATGAACAACGCTCATAAATTTTTTTATTGATCAACAATTCTTTTATTGATGAACAACCATTATTATTAATGAACAACTCTCTTTCTTACTCTATTATGCATTAGGTATGCGGACGACGCCCTTTGGCGTGAAAAGAACGAAACGACGTTGTTTTGTTGTTTTGGCCGTGTCATTTGGTAGTTTATTGGTCATTTTCATTTTTGGGTTGTAATTGGATCATCGTGTTGGTTGGCCCGTTTTCGTTATTGTTTGTTGGCCTGTTTTTGTTACTCCATCCATCCCAAATTATAAGTCCATTTTGACTTTTTCAAAGCCATTTTATGCCAACTTTGACTTTAATTATTTCTTTTAGCGTTATATAATACTTGTTGTAAATTATATAAATGGATATGTGATTTAAATGCATTTTCATTTGTATACTTTTCATCAAGTATTATATAACACGAAAAAAAATAATTAAGGTCAAAGTCGAAAGAAAAAGACATTTGAACAGTAAAAAATTGACTTATAATTTGGGACGGAGGGAGTATAAACTAGGCAAGACATTGAGTCGTTATAAACCAGACAATACAATGAGTAGGCAATATGAGTGTCTTCTTCAACACATACGTGTCTACACTATCAGATCCACATAGTGTCAAAATACATGCAACTCTCATCTCTCTCTCTCTATATATATATATATCTCTCTCTCTACGATTGATAAGGATTTAAAACGTACACTTTTAAAGGGTCATTTAAGCCCTTAATCACCCACTTTCATATTCGTTACTGCTTAATTTCGTTCCTTTTCAATTTTTAGGTCTCTTGGAAGCAAAATACTGGAATGATGCATTTTTGGACGAAAAGGAGGGAATATGTGAAGAAAATGGCTAAGTCAAGATCAAGACACTCAAGCTGCTGAATTTACACCTGACAGCGTCCCAATCAAAGGGCGACGCCGTCCCTATATTTGTGACGACTCAGGAGCGAAATTGCTATTTTACACCTGACGGCGTCAGGCTTTGAAGAGTAAGGGCGTCACGAAGACTTTTCTTCTCAGACGGCCTAGATCCAGATTCAGACGATGTCACAGTTGAAGACAGACGGCGTCACAACCACAACGTGATGCCGTCCTAGTGAAGACTTGGCCAAGACGAAACCCTAATGGCGGCGATCAGACGGCGTCCCACCTATAAGGCGACGCCGTCGCAGTTGTAAAATTATATATAGAAATAGAATTTTCAGAGTTTTAGGGAGGTAGACTTGTGGAGTAAAAACCTAAAACGATTGTAGTCCGGTTTGGACAGTATTTTAGGGTTCTTATACCCTATTTTACATCGAGATAAGTTATCTATTCCCTTGATTTCATTATGTCTTCAGTTGAATGTGTGTATGCTTGCATGTTTAACATGTCCGACTAATTTACTTGTGTGTTTGCTTAGATCTATGAAACCTAGTTATTAATTATTGATTGATTGTCTCTTCTCTTAATTGTAATTGGCTTAGGAGTGCTTAAAGCCATCGTTGTGTTTTTATTGCTTGATTAATCTTTGTTGAACATTAGTTTATAATTACTAGTGGAATTGTAGGCTAACCATCCAAAGAAAACCTTAGTGTTAAGTTTATGAATCCTAGAGATTTCGTAGTCATTAACCTTAAGGTAGCTTCAAAGAGTTAGGGATAAAAGCACACCCTACGACCTTAGAAAACACAACGCGTTAAGAATAAGGACGTGACAATTCAACCACCAATAAAAGATAACTAGGGAGTAATAGTATCTAGGTAGACACATCTTTAATCATCATACGAGCACACTTCAAAAAGACATAGGCTACCCATTAGTTAGATAATTAGATAATAGAGTAATCGGTAGAAGTACCAAACCCCTAAATCCAAACCCCGAGATTTTACCCTTAGCTTTATAAAAAAATATAAAAAGATAAAAAATAATCTTCCTCAACCTCAACCTTAGCGTAGTAATTTCTCACTAGCATTCCTATTCCCCTAGAGAACGATATCAATACCCGAGGCTTACCCAATACTACACTACAACGATTAGGTTCACTGCCTAGGGTGTTGAAAAACTTGCTCGACGAAAAGGAAGTTTTCTTTGACCCCGAACGCGCCTTGTACGCGCATCAAGTTTTTGGTGCCGCTGCCGGGGAATAGAATAGCTAGTTAGGATTCTATCTCGTTTAGGTTCCCTTGCTTGATTCCTATCAAGTAAGATTTTTTCTTAATTTTAGCTTTCTCGTAGTCTATCCCCCTTCTTCGTGACTTTGTTAGTAATCCTATCACTTTTCATCATGGAAGGTGAAAACCCGCCACCACTCATCTATCCACCAATCAATGACCCGCCAAGAGCCCGTACTCTTGGTGAATACTCTAGACCAAGCCACCGAGGCTATAGGAACACCATTGAGCTCCCCCGATCAAGCTCAAACTACGGCCATGCGATCCGACACCATCCAGTTGGTGCAAAACGGATGTGCATTCCATGGACTTCATTTCGAAGATCCTAATCAGCATCTTAAGGATTTCCTTAAAATTGTCAATTCCATCGACCTTGATGCCACTACTCGGGAGACCACACGCTTGCGTCTCTTCCAATTCTCTCTACGGGACCAAGCTAGTAATTGGCTTGAGCTACTTCCCACCGGCTCCATCTCAAGTTGGGATGATCTCACTACTCGTTTCCTTGCCCAATTTTTCCCACCGGGGAGAACTACTAAGCTTAGAAGGGACATCTTAACATTCCAACAACTTCAAGGCGAGTCCCTCTACGAGGCATGGACTCGATGCGAGCACTTGCTCCATAAAGTCCCTCATCACGACATCGATCTTTGGCTTCAAGTCCAAATCTTTTATGATCATACCAACTTCATCACCAGGCGATCAATTGATCGAGCCGCCGGTGGAAGGCTTAGCAACTTCAACGCAGAAGAATCATGGGATATTATAGAAGAGCTTGCCGATCAAAGCTACGGAAATTGGAGTGAATCCCATGAAATCCCCGTTAAAATGGTTAATGCCATATCAATTCCTCATGAGCCTTCCAGCGTTACTGAAGAGCAAGTTAGTGCTCTTGAGAGAATGATCGATTATCTAATTGAGAGGAAAAAGAGAGCACCTGGACCAATTCATCGAGCAACGGTTAATTCCGTTAACTCCGCCAACCACTCAACACCTCTCTCTGAATCACCAAGCCATGAGCAAAGTCCCAATTCCAGATGACGCTTCCGTTCTACCTCTCCAATTCCACTCTCACCAAGCTTCAAGGAACAAATGAGAGAGTACATGGCAGTAGGGGTGAGCATACGACCCGAATGGACTGGACCGACCGAGACCAGACTGGACGGGACCGGACCGACCACATTCGGTCCGGTCCGCGGTCTCGGCTTTTGGGCTAATTCGGTCCTCGGTCCGGTCCGGACCAAAACCGATGAATTTGGGCTAATTTGGCCTTGTTGGACCGGACCGACCGAAGGATCGAGACCGAACCAACCACGTTCGGTCCGGTCTCGGTCTAAGATTTTTGCCGAAATCGGGTCTCGGTCCGGTCTTGGCCGTTCCGGTCCGGTTTTTGGACCGTGCACACCCCTACATGGCAGCCCATACGGAAAGACTAGCGAAATTTGAAGAAGAGGTTTATAGGCAAAGGGAGGAAATACAAGAAAAAATGGTTGAGATGATGAACTTAGTGAAAGAGTACACTAAAACCAAGGTTCCCGAGAAGGTGCTAGTGAGAGACGATGATCACCCTCCCCCCACTTAGTTTGTTAACGCCATTTCCATTGTTTTCGATGAAGGTGGAGTAGTTGAGAAGAAGGAGGCTGAGAGCAACAAGGATAGTAAGGAAAAGGAGGAGGGAGAAACTAATAATGAACCCGAGATCATTAAATACTACTTTAAGCATGAGATTAATAAGAAAACAATTATTAACCAAGTGAATAACTTTAGGTACAACGAGGTTCTTAGGAAAGCCCTCGAAGGAAAAATAAAAGAAGAAGAATATGACACCATGCCTATGGGACCTATGTACGAGTTGATTCTGAGAAAACCAGTAGCAAAAAAACAAGAAACCTCGGAGAATTTCGTAATACCAAGTAGGATAGGCAACATCGAGAATATAAATGCCTTAGCCGATCAAGGATCCGATGTAAACATAATGCCACTTTCAGTTTATAGTAAGTTGACTAAGGAGGAGCCAACCAAGACAAATCTTAGAATTTCCTTAGCAAATCACACATATGTTTATCCCATAGGAATAGCGGTGGATGTCTTAATTGAGGTGGCCAATATTGTCTATCTGGCGGACTTTGTGATTATAGACATTGAGGAAGATAGAAATATGCCACTCATTCTTGGAACACCTTTTCTGGCCACCGCCAAGGCAACCATCAAATGCGGTGAGGGTATCATGATACTCAAAAGTGGCAAAGGATATATTAGGATACCTATTGTTCCAAGATACCCGTTGAAAATTATGGAGAAGATAAATGATAAGAATTCGCAGGTCCCTAATAATACTGTTAAAAAGAAAATTAATGAATGGGAAAGGGGGCTTAGAGATTTCATGGTTCAAGGGTTAAATGCAACACTGTGGAAACATGATAAAAAGTTAGGAAATAACTATACCACAATACCAAAAACTCAAAAGAACCCTAAGGAATTTTTGAATGGAGAAAAGGTGCTTTTGTATAAATCTAGAATAAAAGCATTAAGAGGAAGGAATAAGCCAAGATGGTTTGGACCCTATACGGTAAAAGAAACTAATCTAAAAGGTGGAACCGTTACCATAATAGACGACGTTGGGAAAGAGTTCACGGTAAGCATACAACGTCTACAACCTTTTGATGAAGACTTGGCAAAAGAAAAAAAGGACGGCAATGAAGTCACGTAGGGGCACGACTTCGAGTCTAGCTACAAGACTCATAAATAAAGAAAAGCGCTTCGTGGGAGGCAACCCATGCTTAATTTTTTGCTTGTTTGTGTGTCATATATCTTTTCATTGATTGTTTATTCTCATGTTTAAATTTGTGAAAATGCTTATTTTGTCTTTAACCTCGTCTTAATTACATATAAAGGTATTTTACAAAAAGGATAAGTGTAGGGAGGATTACACACGTTTTTAAAAGAACGTGAACATGAGAATTAAGATTATTGAAAATGATATATATGTATGTTTGTTAGAGTCAAATGCTTGTATCGAGTCATAATGGATGTTTTGCAAGAATTTTTCCAGATTTTAAAGGTGTAATTTTTCTAGAATTTTTCCAGAAAAACTTTACAGACCAGTTTCTGTCAGGATAACATGACGGCGTTAGGATTGTAACCTGACGACGTCAGGAGGAGCAAAAACAGCTTATTTAACTTTCTCTCATTTTCTGTGCTACTTATAAATTTTTGGAATTTCTCAGGTCTTAATTTTCTAGAAAATTTGCAAACACTCATTCCACAAGCATTATATCCTAGTTTAGTAGAGTCATATATAATTTTACCGCCGATTTTACGTGAAGGTTTCGTCTATTTTCTTAAAGTGTGCAGGTTTTATTTATCAAGAAGAAGAAACATAAGATTGGATGGAGCTTTTCACGCATACATTCTTCTTGGAAAGAATTTAACCACTACTTCACACGGATCCTACCGAGCTAATCAGGGGAGTATTAGTTTCTTTCTCTTTTAATTACCTTCCATTATCATAACTTTGATACTTTCGGGGAACATTGGGGACAATGCTCAGTTTAAGTGTAGGGAGGGAGAATAAAACGAGAACTTTGAAACTATGCTTATCCTTGATCATTTGTCTTGTCCTATTTCATTTGTGTAATAAACCATGAGAAATATCGGTTAGGGTAATTTTAGCATCAAATTTTAAATTTTTCATGACATGTACAAGTGGGTCTTTAGTCTTAATAAAGCGTCTCATGGATAGGAGTTATAAGACTAACACAAAAACCCTTTACCACTCAAATTCCACCCCAAAAATGTGTGGTTCGCCCCTAGATCTATAGGAATTAAAGCATTCACCCTTAATGCTTTGAGAGTGTACCGGTAGTATATTAGATTCTAGAACTTGTTTTGTGATGCATCCTGAGATCGCTAGTGAGACTACACTTGTGTAGTTAGGAATAGCTAAATGATAAGAGGCATTAGGATAACCCTTGTTTGATACCCGTATTATAATTACTTCTTCCACATTGGTTGAGTAATTCCCCCACACCCTTGCGATGTACTCATCTTTAGTACACGATACCCTTAGTTAACCCCTCAGAGCCTATCCTTTTCGCTGTTCTCTTGATGTTTCGGTTTTCCGGAATATCAATGAAGAGCATTATTTACAATCCACCCCCAAATGTACACACAAATTGCCGTAGCCTACCTTGTATGCACTCACTTTTAGTGTATTATTGTTATCATACTAAACCCTTAGTTCAATTATCTAGTTACTTGCATGGTTGCTAAGTCGAGTCATATCTTTTGTACACAGTTTTGGGATGATTGGGACTCATGGGTAAAGTTAATTTTTATGGAGTGATGGGAAAGAACGTTAAATTCAAATTCCCTTTATTTACGTAATAATGTACTCCAAGCAAAGTTGTCAAAATCGCGCCTAAGTCGCGCCTAGGCGCTAAGTCGCACGAGGCTCTAGCCTTTGGGATTTTTTTAGATCGAGGCTCACGACATGCATGAATCTCACAAAAATCGCACGCTTTAGGGATTTTTGCACCTCGGAGATGTAACAGGTTTTTGGGCCCTTTTTTTTAATATTAAGATAAGAAATATGGGCCTTTTAATTCATATGGTGAGTATTTGTATGATTTGTAAATTTGAATTGATTTTATGTTTATTTTATTGATTGAAATTTTCTTTAAGAAGTTACTTTGTTTTATTAAGTATTTTCTTTATGACATATTATCATGAAAATGTGGCATTGTGACTTGAATATTAATACATTGCTTGCTTGATATTTTGGGTTAAATTGTGAGTTTTTTTAGATGTAAGTCTACAAGTGTAGGACACAATCATATTTAGTCTTATATGGATTTTAATCTCTATATAGGTCATCGAACCAAAGTTGATCCATTTTAAAGTGACAATTGATCCATTTTAATCTTTATAATGACATTATGTGTCATGTATTAAGTATTTTAATGTTATTTTGTGTTATTTAAGCTACATAAATGGTCACATATGCTATAAAAACTTTATGTATTTAGTGCACCTCGCATTCATGAATCCCGTGCCTTGGAATGCGCCTCGACTCGAGGCTCTTTGCCCCTCTTTGCGCCTTAGTGCGCCTTGAGCCTTTCAAAACATTGACTCCAAGTGTTTTGATCTTTTCAATTCGGGTCATATTAGTGTTAGAGTAATAAAAAATCAAGTGTAGGGATGTGCCTATAAATCCCTTATATTTTGATGTTATCGTAGAGGATGGTAGAGTAAAAGTGTATCGAAAAAAAAGAGTGTTAAAAAAAAAGAAAAAGAAATGAATAAAACATACGGGCTACCATCCTACATTTATCTTTATATTTATGTGTGTTTGTTAAGTTATCTAGAGTTTAGAGAGTCGAGTCTTGGCTTAGCAACGCCATTCTTTTCATACTTGTAACATAAAGATTTTTGACTTGCCACCACTAAATCGCCTATCCAACCAAACCCTTTGTTTCCCTACCGTAAGCCTAACGTTACAACCATTTAAAAGACCTCTTAGATAGTTGTTCCTAGGTGCTTACACCAAAGCGATGGAGGTTTTATATAGTCTCAAGCCTATGGTAATCTATGTACTATGACCGATTAATGAGTGTTTATCTTCCATTTCCATTTGATATATTTCATATACACCCGAGAGATGAGAGTATCCAAACACCACTTGTGAGGTGCTAGTATACAATTTCCATGCTTGTTATGACTATTGCGGGGCTTATACTTGTTATAAATGATGTTAAACCATTGCTTTATGCCCCCTAACTTATAAATTGATTGGCCAAAAGCACATTTGCTTGAGGACAAGCAAATACCAAGTGTAGGGATATTTGATAAGGATTTAAAACGTACACTTTTAAGGGGTCATTTAAGCCCTTAATAGCTCACTTTTATATCCGTTACTGCTTAATTTCGTTCCTTTTCACTTTTTAGGTCTCTTGGAAGCAAAATGCTGGAGCGATGCATTTTTGGACGAAAAGGAGGGAATATGTGAAGAAAATGGCTAAGTCAAGATCAAGACACTCAAGCTGCTGAATTTACACCTGACAACGTCCCAATCAAAGGGCGACACCGTCCCTATATTTGTGACGACTCAGGAACGAAATTTCTATTTTACACCTGACGGCGTCAGGCTTTGAAGAGTAAGGGCGTCACGAAGACTTTTCTTCTCAGACGGCCTAGATTCAGATTCAGACGATGTCACAGTTGAAGACAGACGGCGTCACAACCACAACGTGATGCCGTCCCAGTGAAGACTTTGCCAAGATGAAACCCTAATGGCGGCGATCAGACGGCGTCCCACCTATAAGGCGACACCGTCGCACTAGTAAAATTATATATAGAAATAGATTTTTCGTACTTTTAGGGAGGTAGACTTGTGGAGTAAAAACCTAAAACGATTGTAGTCCGGTTTGGACAGTATTTTAGGGTTCTTATACCCTATTTTACATCGAGATAAGTTATTTATTCCATTGATTTCGTTATGTCTTCAGTTGAATGTGTGTATGCTTGCATGTTTAACATGTCCGGCTAATTTACTTGTGTGTTTGCTTAGATCGATGAAACCTAGTTATTAATTATTGATTGGTTGTCTCTTATCTTAATTGTAATTGGCTTAGGAGTGCTTAAATCCATAGTTGTGTTTTTATTGCATGATTAATCTTTGTTGAACATTATTTTATAATTACTAGTGGAATTGTAGGCTAAACATCCAAAGAAAGCCTTAGTGTTAAATTTATGAATCCTAGAGATTTTGTAGTCATTAACCTTAAGGTAGCTTCAAAGAGTTAGAGATAAAAGCACACCCTACGACCTTAGAAAACACAACGCATTAAGAATAAGGACGTGACAATTCAACCACCAATAAATGATAACTAAGGAGTAATAGTTGATAAGGTTTTAAAATGTACCTTTTTGAGGGGTCGTTTAAGCCCTTATTTGATCACTTTTGTATCCGTTATTACTTAATATCGTTCCTTTTCACTTTTTAGGTATCTTGAAGGCAAAATACTGGAATGACACTTATTTGGACGAAAAGGCGCGAACATACAAAGAAAATGGCCAAAGTCAAGAATCGAGACACTCAGGCTGATGGAACTGAAGGTGACAGCGTCACTGCTTAACTGCGACACCGTCGTACATATTTTGTGACGGCTCAGTAGCCAAATTGCAAATTATCAAATGACGGCATCAGGTTTTAAAAGAGTAGGGCCTCACAACTCAGATGCCCTAGATTTGATCAAGACGGCGTCAGAAGATGAAGCCGACGGCGTCACAACCATAAGGTGACGCCGTCACAAGCTGCAACATGCGCGCGAAGTAGCTGATACTGTTTTGGCCATAACTTTTAAATACGAACTCGGATTCAGGTGATTCAAAAGCCCACGCGACCAGAACGAGAAAATATACAGTTTAGTGAAAAAATCGTTGTGACACCGTCATTATTTAGGTGTGACGCCGTCACCCTTTGCCGACAGAAAATCTGCCTATAAATATAACATTATAACTTCACTTTTTGTAAGCCCTAAACCCTAAGTCCGATTCTAGGGTTTAGGTAGGTGTTTTTCCAGCAACTTAAAGGGTTTCAAACACTCTATAAACATCGTGTAATGGTTTGTTTGTTAATCCAATCCTATGGTATGTCTTCAATTATGATTGTTGCTTGCTCTTCATTAATTATGCTTGGCTAATTCACCTAGTGTTTGCTTATGATTGTATAAAACTTGTATGTAATTAATTAGATCTTATTGATTTCTTAGTGATGCTTGTGTCTATCTTCATCATTAGGGGTGTGACAATTTCAATGAGTCTAATTGTTTTAGTTTATAATTCTTGCATCCTACTGTCTCTTGTTTGATTGGTTGTCTCTTATCTTAATTGTAATTGGCTTAGGAGTGCGACTGGGCTATCATTGTGTTTAATACTTGAAAAATCTTTGATAGTTTATAAATGACTTAGTGGATTTCGTTTACTAAACCCAAAGATAACCTCAAAGTTAGTTTATGAATGACTTAGTGGATTTCGTTTACTACACTTAAAGGTGACTTCAAAGAGTTAGGCAATGCACACCTTACGACCTTAGAAAACACAACGCGTTAAGAATAAGGATGTGACAATTCAACCATCAATAGGACGTGACAATTCAGTAGGTAGAATTGGATAGCTAGCAAGGAGTAATACATCATAAGTAGATACGCTTCGCGTTCCTGGTAGACCCCTAATTTAGTATCTTTTGGGATAGTTGACTAGCAACTAATTCCACCCTCCCCTTCAAAACCGAGATTAATTCATAAAATATAAAAATACAAAAATAATCATCCCTCACCTTTAGACTTAAATCGACATACACTTCAGCCTAACGACACTATTCCCCTAGAGAACAATATCAATACCCGTGGATTACCCTAATACTACACTACAACGATTAGGTTCACTGCCTAGGGTGTTGAAAAACTTGCTCGACGAAAAGGAAGTTCCTTTGACCCCGAACGACGCGTGTAGCGTTATCAAGTTTTTGACGCCGGTGCCAGGGAATAGTTATTGCTTAGGCTTGATTTATATCTCGTTTAGGTCTACTCACAAGATTCCTATCAAGTGAATTTTTTTTCTTTTTATTAGCTTCCTTATAGTCTATCCCCCTTCTTTGTGCCTTTGTTCGTAAAACTTGTCCATTGACTCTTCCGTTCACCATTACGGAGAACGCGAATCCACTATATCCGCAATTAGGTTTTTTCATAAAAAATTATGATATTACTAAATCGGATTATTCAAGATGGTCGGAAAAAAGTAACCAAGTCCATAAACCTTTTGAGGGTTTCACCATTCCATCAAGCCCACAAAATACCTCATCTAGTGAAACCTATTCTTCGTTTGAGCCTTCACCTAGGATAGACTTTCGTGAACAAACTCCGTGTTTAGAAACTATTTTTAGTGAAGCCCTTAGGAGAACTGACCAAATACAGTAAAACCTCTATAAATTAATGATGTTGGGACCAGGATATTTTATTAATTTAGCGAGATATTATTATATCGATAAATTAATAATTTATTAATTTAAAGAGGTTTTACGTATAACCTTTAAATTTCCAAGTTCAACATACTAGTTATAATGTATATTAGTTGGAGATGAAACATAAACTAGAAAAACAAGTTTCAATTAACATTTTATGAATTCACATTCACAAATTAGTTGAATTTGTTAATTTCATTATTTTTGAATAAGTTAAAAGTTACTTTCGTTGGGACAAATTTCAATTATGCATGGCCTTAATTGAATTAAATAAATTCGTACAAGTTCCGATTATGTATGGACTTTATATATATATATGAAATTTTTTAATAATTATTAATTTATAGTTTCGTTGGGACCAATATATATACACTGGGGTTTCAAAAAAATTATTATCTTATTATTTTATCGATTAGGGTTCAAATTTGCACTGGTCCCAAGTTGGGACCGGACAAATTATTAATTTTATCGAGGTTATTAATTTATCGAGTATTAATTTATAGAGGTTTTACTGTATGTGAAAATATTATGGTAAGCAACCAAGCATTAAACCATAAGTTGGATCAATTACTAGGTTTAGTTTCATCACGACCTAAGGAAATACATGATGAGCATATAGATGATGTAGATGTGATTGAGGATAAGGTGAAAAGTCTAGACCCACAAGGTATCCCACAAGTCCCACCATCATTTAAGGCATACACACCGCACGTGACTTACCCGGAAGTAGTAGATGAGACTTTAAGAATCCCGATGGAGGTAGAACATTTGAACCAAACGCAACTAGAGAATATAGGTTTGAATACTTGTAGTCTCAGTCTTACTCTTAGTTCTAGGGAATTTCCTAGTGTTGATGAACCGGAACCTCAATCTTTATTTCCATCCTTAGATATACATCTAGGAGACAAAATAGGAATCGACCCACCCATCAACCGATTTAGTCTGGGTAGTTTTAGGATGAAGGAAGCCATTCACACACCCCCTTCACCTCATGTGGCAAATTGCTACCCTAAGGGTGTGTATCGCTACTATCACCCGCACTTAAACTTAAGTGTAGGGAAAACCTCCCCTTTATCCGTTAAATAAGGGTAGAGTCGAGCTCGTGACTCGAACAAAAACAAGCGCTTCTTGGGAGGCAACCCATGTGTATTTGTTTTTCATTTTTATTTGTGTGTCATATATCTTTTAATGATTGTTTATTCTCATGTTTAAATTTGTAAAAATGCTTTATTTTGTCTTTAACCTCGTCTTAATTACATATAAAGGTATTTTACATAAGGGATAAGTGTAGGGAGGATTACACACGTTTTTAAAAGAAACGTAAACATGAGAATTTCAATTATTTAAAAGATATACATGTGTGTTTGTTCGAGTCAAATGCTTGTATCGAGTCATAATGGATGTTTTTGCAGGAATTTTTCCATATTCTAAAGATAAAAATTTTCCAGAATTTTTTTTCCAGAAAATTGCAGACCAGTTTCTGTCAGGATAACCTGACGGCGTCAGGGTCACAACCTGACGGCGTCAGGAGGAGCAGAAACTGCTTACTACTTTTTCTCGTTTTCTGAGCTACTTATAAATTTTTGGAATTTTCCAGGTCTTAATTTTCCAGAAAATCTGTAAACATCCTATCCACAAGCATTATATCTTATTTAAGTCTGGAATTATATCTTGATGTGGTTTTTCTTTGTTCGGTTTGATGCTTTGGTTTGTCTGTTTTCTTCAAGTGTGCAGGTTTAATTTGTCAAGAAGAAGATATAAAAGATTGGAAGAAGCTTTTCACGCATAACATTCTTCTTTAAGAAAGATTTAACCACTACTTCACACGGATCCTACCGAGCTAATCAGGGGAGTATTAGTTTCTTTCGTTTTTAATTACCTTCCATTATCATAACTTTGATATTTTCGGGGAACATTGGGGACAATGTTCAGTTTAAGTCTATGGAGGGAAAATAAAACGGGAACTTCGAAACTATGCTTATCCTTGACTATTTGCTTTGTCCAATTGCATTTGCGTAATAAACCATGAGAAAATGTCGGTTAGGGTAATTTTGGCACCAAATTTTCAAATTTTCATGACATATAGGAGTGGGCCATTAGTCTTAATAAAGCGTCTCATGGATAGGAAATTATATGACTAGCACAAAAACCTTTACCACTTAAATTCCACCAAAAATGTGAGGATCGCCCTTAGATTTGTAGGAATTAAAGCATTCATCTTTAATGCTTAGAGAGTGAACCGATAGTATAATAGATTTTAGAACTTGTTTTGTGATGCATCCCGAGATCGCTAGTAAGACTACACTTGTGTAGTTAGGAATAACTAAATGATAAGAGGCATTAGGATAACCCTTGTTTGATACCCGTAATATAATTACTTTTTCCACATTGGTTGAGTAATTCCCCCACACCCTTGCGTTGTACTCATCTTTAGTACACGATACCCCTAGTTAACCCCTCAGAGCCTATCCTTTTCGCGGTTCTCGTGATGTTTCGGTTTTCCGGAATATCAATGAAGATCATTGTTTACACCCCACCCCCAAATGTACACCCAAATCGCCTTAGCCTAACTTGTATGCACTCACTTTTAGTGCATTATTGTTATCACCCTAAACCCTTAGTTCAATTATCTAGTTGCTTGCATAAGTTGCTAAGTCGAGTCATATCCTTTGTATACAGTTTTGGGACGATTGGGACTCATGGGAAAAGTTAAAGTTTATGAAATGACGGGAAGGGAACGTTAAATTCAAATTCCCTTTATTTGCGTAATAATGTACTCCAAGTGTTTTGATCTTTTCAATTCGGGTCAAATTAGTGTTAGAATAATAAAAACTCAAGTGTAGGGATGTGCCTATAAATCCCTATCATTTTGATGTTACCGTAGAGGATGGTAGAGTAAAAGTGTATGAAAAAAAAATAGAAAAAGAGAAAAAAAAATAAAGTGTTGAAAAAAAAATATATACGGGCTACCATCCTACATCTATCTTTAATTTATGTTTGTTTGTTTCAGTTATCTAGAGTCTAGAGTGTCGAGTCTTGGCTTAGCAATGCCATTCTTCGCATGCTTGTAACAAAAAGATTTTTGACTTGCCACCACTAAATAGCCTATCCCACCAAACCCTTTGTTTCCCTACCGTAAGCCTAACATTACAACCCTTTAAAAGACCTCTTTGATAGTCTTTCCTAGGTGCTTACGCCAAAGCGATGGAGGTTTGATCTAGTCTCAAGCCTATGGTAATCTATGTACTAGGACCGGTTAATGAGTGTCTATCTTCCATTTCCAACTTGTTATATTTCATATACACCCGAGAGATGCGAGTATCCAAACACCCCATGTGAGGTGCTAGTATGTAATTTCCGTGCTTGTTATGACTTTTGCGGGGCTTATATGTGTTGTGGATTGTTTTAAACCAATGCTTCATGACCCCTAACTTATAAATTAATTGGCCAAAAGCACATTTGCTTGAAGACAATCAAATACCAAGTGTAGGGATATTTGATAAGGTTTTAAAATGTACCTTTTTGAGGGGTCGTTTAAGCCCTTATTTGATCACTTTTGTATCCGTTATTACTTAATATCGTTCCTTTTCACTTTTTAGGTATCTTGAAGGCAAAATGCTGGAATGACACTTATTCGGACGAAAAGGCACGAATATACGAAGAAAATGGCCAAAGTCAAGAATCGAGACACTCAGGCTGCTGGAACTGAAGGTGACGGCATCACTGCTTAACTGCGACGCCGTCATGCATATTTTGTGACGGCTCAGTAGCCAAATTGCTAATTATCAAGTGACAGCATCAGGTTTTAAAAGAGTAGGGCGTCACAACTCAGACGCCCTAGATTTGATCCAAAACGGCGTCATAAGATGAAGCCGATGGCGTCACAACCATAAGGAGACGCCGTCACAAGCTGCAACATGCGCACGAAGTAGCTGATATTGTTTTGGCCATAACTTTTACATAGGAACTCGGATTCAGGTGATTCAAAAGCCCACGCGACCAGAACGAGAAAATATACAGTTTGGTGAAAAAATATTGTGACGCCGTCACTCTTTAGGTGTGACGCTGTCACCCTTTGCTGACAGAAAATCTGCCTATAAATATAACATTATAACTTCACTTTTTGTAAGCCCTAAACCCTAAGTCCGATTCTAGGGTTTAGGTAGGTGTTTTTCTAGCAACTTAAAGGGTTTCAAACACTCTATAAACATCGTGTAATGGTTTGTTTGTTAATCCAATCCTATGGTATGTCTTCAATTATGATTGTTGCTTGCTCTTCATTAATTATGCTTGGCTAATTCACCTAGTGTTTGCTTATGATTGTATGAAACTTGTATGTAATTAATTAGATCTTATTGATTTCTTAGTGATGCTTGTGTCTATCTTCATCATTAGGGGTGTGACAATTTCAATGAGTCTAATTGGTTTAGTTTATAATTCTTGCATCCTACTGTCTCTTGTTTGATTGGTTGTCTCTTATCTTAATTGTAATTGGCTTAGGAGTGCGACTGGGCTATCATTGTGTTTAATACTTGACAAATCTTTGAAATTTTATGAATGACTTAGTGGATTTCGTTTACTACGCCCAAAGATAACCTCAAAGTTAGTTTATGAATGACTTAGTTGATTTCGTTTACTACACTTAAAGGTGACTTCAAAGAGTTAGGGAATGCACACCTTACGACCTTAGAAAACACAACGCGTTAAGAATAAGGACGTGACAATTCAACCATCAATAGGACATGACAATTCAGTAGGTAGAACTGGATAGCTAGAAAGGAGTAATACATCATAAGTAGATACGCTTCGCGTTCCTGGTAGACCCCTAATTTAGTATCTTTTGGGATAGTTGACTACCAACTAATTCCACCCTCGCCTTCTAAACCGAGATTAATTCATAAAATATAAAAATACAAAAATAATCATCCCTCACCTTTAGACTTAAATCGACATACACTTCAGCCTAACGACACTATTCCCCTAGAGAACAATATCAATACCCGTGGCTTACCCTAATACTACACTACAACGATTAGGTTCACTGCCTAGGGTGTTGAAAAACTTGCTCGACGAAAAGGAAGTTCCTTTGACCCCGAACGACGCGTGTAGCGTTATCAATAGTATCTAGGTAGACACATCTTTAATCATCATACGAGCACACTTCAAAAATACATAGGCTACCCATTAGTTAGATAATTATATAGTTGAGTAATCGGTAGAAGTACCAAACCCCTAAATCCAAACCCCGAGATTTTACCCTTAGCTTTATAAAAAGATAAAAAATAATCTTCCTCAACCTCAACCTTAGCGTAGTAATTTCTCACTAGTATTCCTATTCCCCTAGAGAATGATATCAATACCCGAGGCTTACCCAATACTACACTACAATGATTAGGTTCACTGGCTAGGGTGTTGAAAAAATTGTTCGACGAAAAGGAAGTTTCCTTTGACCCCGATCGTGCCTTGTACGCGCATCAAAAATCATCTTTCTCTCTATAAATATACAAATATGCACCTCTCTTTCTAAATAAGCTGGGTTAGATCGGAAGAGTGGTGATTGTTTGGTGGTTTCGGTGGTTTAAAGCTCGAGATAGAAGTCTGATTTCCATCTGATTAACATATTGTATCTCGGTATTTTTTTAGTTTGTATGTGATAACATCAAATTATCCTGAATATTAAGTGTCAATTTCCCCAGATAATGCTTGTATTTTATATCATTTATATGGATTTATGCTTGTTTTCCATTATATTCCACTTTCAGGTAAATTACGAGCATTGGAGCTAAAGAGACGCGGAATTGGGGAGTTTATTGAAGATTTATTATAGTATGCTCACTTTAAAGAAGTTACGGCGTAATTCCTCTCTCACATTACGCCGTAACTAAAGCGTGACTCAGAAAACCAACTTATCAGAAGATTACGGCGTAACTCTCCCAAAGATTACGTCGTAACCATATTAGGTCAAATGAGGTTCCGCGCCGCTGATAATTACGCCGTAACTCATGCATAAACTACGGCGTAACCAAGATTTATTAAAGATACGGTGTACCCCCTTCTAAGGTTACGCCGTAACAAGCAGACCTAGTGCAATTTACGAAGAAGTTATATGTTACGGCGTAACTATTTTATTAGTTACGCCGCCGTAACCAAGATCTGGCCTATAAATACCCCACAATTTCCAGCATTTCAAAGCATCCCATTTCACACACAACAATAAGAGAACGTGAGAAGAAGCCAAAGGCAGATCTAGAGGAGCATACGGAGCTATCTCCAAGGGAGAAATCACTCCCCTACGATAAGCATTAGCATTTTATCTTTTCTTTACTTTCGATTCATGTATTTCGTAACTTTAAACATTGAATTGAATTGTATGGTTAATATGAGCGGCTATGCACCTCTTGGTGCTGGCCTAGTTATGATTCCTTAATTGTTTTGTTTGCATTTACATTACTTCCGTATAATTATTTCTAAGTGTATGCATGCATAGTTTATTAGTAGCTACCCTTGTTTCGTTAGTTTTGAATGGAGGTAGAGGCTAGTTGCTTAGGAGATATGACCAACTGACCCTAAGTGAGTAGACTGAGACGGGAAGGGTAAGATATGGCCAACTGACGACCCCTTCTACTTGTGCAATTTGACCAACTGATCACCTACCGTTTGGATGAACTTAAGAATTAGGGGGTGAGTGTCTAAGATGCTAGCGCCCGGGCACTCACTATTATAAGTCTAGCATGTAGCGGAACTTAATGACTTGGCTTAGGGGACTAGGAACAACTGGACTTATGAGGGGACAACTGACTTCTCCAGTGGTGGCTCTTTGCTGATAGGTTAGGGCGAACTGACCAAATGCTGTCCTCTCGACTTTGACCCCACCTGAAGTAATTGGAAGTAATTAGACGTAGACATTACTAGTTAGGATGAGTAACTAGGTTAGCACCACTCTCCTCTATTGATCACATCTTTGCCTTTATTTGTTTTAGTAGTTAATTAGTTAATTCGATATCAAAACCATCTTAAAATCTATGACACCTAGACTTAGTATTAATCCACAAACATAGCTCTTGGGACGACCTCGGTTTTACCGAATACTACACTACACACGACCGGGTACACTACCCGTTAGTGCATTAGGGTAGATCATAGGTATAACGAGACATTATAAATATTAAAACCTGGTCAGTAAAACCTGCATCAAGTTTTTGGCGCCGTTGCTGGGGAGTTATATTAGGATTGCTATTAAGTCTTTCATTTTTGTTTCGTTTCAAAATTTTCAAATTCTCACGATCACTTTTCAAGTTTCAGGTACCATGGAAGTTGTTAACATTGATGACCTCATTCTTGAGGAATATTTGGCGTTGACAACAGAAGAACAAGGGCCGGGGCTCGTAAGACCGGCAATTAGGGCTAATATTGATTTCGAGATAAAACCTCAATTTATGAGGGAATTGAGAGTAAGTCCTTTCTCTGGAGATACCTCGGAAGATGCTTGCGAACACGTCGAAAATATTGAATATATCACCAGCCTGTTCAATACACCAGGAGTTTCAAAAGATGCGGTTATGCTCAGAATTTTTCCTATCACTCTTACGGGAGCCGTTAAAAGATGGGTTAATATATTACCAGCTGGAACAATTGATACGTGGGCTGTCCTTAAAAGACACTTCATTCAATGATACTGTCCACCATCTAAAGTATCAAGACAACTCGCAGACATACACAATTTTAAACAAGATGATGGTGAGACATTATACCAAGCCTAGGAAAGATACAATGATCTCCTCTACAAATGTCCCACACATGATCTAAACAACCAGCAAAAAGTCAACATCTTTTACAAAGGAATCAATGTGACTACAAGACAAATGCTGGACTACCAAGGACCAATTCCGGGTATGACTCCTGCTCTCGCCATTGAAGCCATTCAAAAACTTGCCAATCACTCTCAAAAATGGCACGATGGAGGAAGCAACCAAAGCCTGGACAAAGGTCCTATAAGCATTGCCACCATCACAAACAAATTGGAAAACCTTGGAAGAGATATGAAGAAGCTCCAGGAAAATGTGCATGCTATTCGAGTAGGATGCGATAAAAGTGAAGGAGGAAATTTGACCAGAGATTGCCCTATGAAAAATATAAGCCCCCGAATCGAAAAGGTTATGTATGGAGAAGGAAAACCCTTCCATCAAGGGTATGATCGGGATACTTTCAAAACAAGAAGTTCTTCACTCGAGGAATCAATAAATAAGTATCTGGAAGAAAATGATAAGCGACAGGCCAACAGGAACGCATTGTTCAAAAAAATTCAAGAAACTAGAACCACTCTCCTTACTCGGCATGAGGATCTGGAAGAAAACGATAAGGAACCTAGGATAAAGGAAAATGAAACTAATCAAGACAATTTAGGTGATGATAGTTTCTGTAAAGCCATATTTTCCAGCAACGAAAAACCCCTCTATACCCTTTTCAGGTACAATAAAGAGGAGCTCTCCGGATTTCAAAAGCAAGCTATAATAAAATGTGACAACTCGAGCTTTCTAAAAGAAGAACAACACACGGAAATAGAAGTTGTTACGGAGAATGAAGTAAAGTTAAACGCCAGATGCTCTGCAATCATCCTGAATCAGATCCCTCTTAAGGAGAAAGACCCAGGAAGTTTCATTCTCCCTTGCTCTATTAATAATTTACATAATATCAATGCCTTAGCTGACCTTGGGGCTAGTATTAGTATCATGCCATTTTCCATGTATAAAAGATTAAACCTTGGTCCTATCAAACCCCTTTGCATGACTATTGAAATGGCTAATAGAACAGTTAGCATACCTAGAGGGATAGTTGAGAATGTGCTCATCAAAATCAATAATTTTACTCTTTCTGTCGACTTTGTTATGTTAGACATGGAAGAAGATCTCGACATCCCATTAATTTTGGGCAGACCCCTTCTGGCCACTGCACGTGCAAAGATTAATGTTTTGAAAAAAATCATTACATTAAAAATCAACGATAAGAAACTTACCCTGAATATGGATGACGTTGGAAAATGCCACCCTGTCAAAACTGTTTGTGTTATCAAGAAAGGAAAAAACAAAACTGTTCCTTCTACCATCACACACAAGCATTGTGCTACTAATGATCGTAATATGCAGGGAAGGAAAGACAAGGAACACAACAAGGGAAAAATGTAACGCGACAACACCTCGAAAACAAAGGAAGACGAGTCTAAAGACATATGGCATGAAGTTCAGAAAGTGGATTACAAGTACTTTCCCAAATTAAAATACCATTGGTGTACAGCTATCCCTATTGTTAACGATAAAGGATATGATCTCTGGGCTTCATGCAACCCTTATGTGGACATCTGTGACGGTGGACATGACAAAGAAAGAATAAAAAACAACAAGTACTTATGGTCCTCAACCAATGACAAAGAAATAACGTTCGAAGATTGGGTACGAATCAGGAATGGGGAAGTTGGCAATGATGATAAAAAAAATATGGACTGATCTTTGCCTCGGTGAACCCTCTGAAAATAATCATAAAGCAACACATAGTTCAACCACGGATCAGGGGCTCATTGATCAAAAGCATTGATGTGAAATAATAAGAACCATTGATGGGGATTCTTGGGCCTCCTGGGATCCTTACGATGACAACTGTAATGGAGGAAGTAGTGCCGATAGAGTAGGAGTTGACGAATTTCTATGGAATTCAACAACTAACAATAGGAGAACCGAGGTACAATGGTCAGGTAGATTAAGATTTAACGATCGGATAAAAATCAAATATGGAAAAGTAGAGACGTCCACTAAAAATAAAATTTGGAAGGACTGCATGAACGAAGATAATCCGGATGAAGAGACTCCTCAAGATACGAGTAACTCAACAATTGATGACAAAGTGGACGCAAGAGAAGATTGCAAGTATAGGCATTTGGATAATTCAGTTGAAACCAATTCCAATGATTACGACATTAATGGAATCATAGATCACCAGGAGCCACGATGTAAAGCAAAGGTGACTGACCTGGAAGATGAGGAGTATGAGCAAAGGAGGTGCAAGCTTCTTGGGATTCAATATAAAAAACCACCACCAATTGTTGCCGAAAGATATGAATTCACTAGGTATCATTTGGGGCTAGACGGAAGATTCTGTAAAGTTCAGAAGATGGGGACCAAAGAATACCTCCGAACTGCCACCAATGTCGCGTGGATTAGACATAACTTGATGAAGGACGTGGAGGAAGTTGGCCAAAGGCCGCCATAAATCCCTAAGGCTCTGAGTCTAACTTAAAGACTCATAAATAAAGAAAAGTGCTCTTTCGGGAGACAACCCGAATTATCCCTTTCATTTGTTTTATTTCCATTTCTGTTGGGTTTTGTGTTTTTAATCATTTGCTGCTGTAGCTTGCTGATCTGACCAGAGTTACGGCGTAACTCATTCTCATGGTTACGCCATAACAGGCCCCTTGCAGTAGAACTTCAGATGCACTACCAATTATGGAGTAATCCAATCTCAGTGGTTACGCCGTAGCTACACTCTTGCAGCATATGCCAGGTTTTGCCTAGTTACGGCGTAACTCCTTATAAGAGTTACGACGTAACTATCCTCTGCATTACTTCTTTCATTTTAAACACAATAACCTTGTATTAGTATTTTAAATGAACTTTGTGGGTGTGTTCCCTGTAAACCCTCACGAGACTTCACTCGTCCACTTGGGACACCAAGTGGTTTAAAAGGCTTGTTGCATATGCTAAATGCAATCGTGATTCCTACGAAAGTGAGTTAGGTTTGTTTTTCATATTTCATTTTTTTTTTCTTTTCTTTTTAGAATTATGCTTGTCGGTAGTGTGATTTCAGGGATTGAAGTTTGCTCGTAGGCCTACCGACATCACACTACCTATACACCTTAGCCTACCCTGTAGTCTTTATTTGTGATTGGAAAGTCATCATTTGCCTAAGTTCAAGGTTCAAGTGGAAAGGTTCGGGAATCACGCTTTCGTCGACGACATATTCTTAAAGATCATTGAAGACCCCCCGAATTCCCATTGTTCATCTCAAGTGGGGGATGTTATGTTTAGTTGTTATAGTTATGATTTAAAAAAAATATGATTCGAAAAAAATAAATAATTATAATAATAATTTAGTTATTCAGTTTATTGTAAAGTGCGTTGTTATAAGCACTATGTTATGAGCTTTATATAGATTTAGTATCGAGGAGGCCACCTCGGTCACATTTGAAGATTAAAGTTGGTAATTGTGCCAACAGTTGGAGAGAAGGTAGTGTGCCCATCATGACGTCCTCTAATGACACATCTATCTAGTATTTCATGATCCGTTTTCTTAACTTCAAAGCTTGAACTTTGGGCGGACGGTAAGTGGTGATGATTTGGTTATAGATTTAGACTATCTGCTTTATTTTTATTTTACACCATTTATATATCCCATGTCTTATCCTACCCTTTAGTCATGAAGCATGTCTAGGTGATGCAGCGAGAAATCTTTGGTGTCTTGGCCATGGATTTGGTCATGTATCATTGATTTTGTCCACTTCGCCTTGTCATGTTAGTAATGACGAGTCACCCTTAACCTTTGTTGTGTCTACCCATATTGCCTTCGAAAATTGTTTAGCCCTTAACTCTAGTGGTGGAGATTTGTGTAACCGCCAAGCTTATGATAGAATCCATGCTATGACTGTGCGATTGAGTGATCACCCTGAAATTGACACTTAGAATAGTTGAGAGATTTGAGTGTTTCGTTCTCATTTCGTGAAGTGTTCGGCTTTGTTTTATTCTAGCATAAGGGATTTATAAACTTATAATTTTCAGGTAATGGGAGATATCTTTTTAGGAATCTATCTAATAAGGTCTACTTGAGGGCAAGTAGAGTTCAAGTGGGGGGATATTTGATAACATCAAATTATCCTGAATATTAAGTGTCAATTTCCCTTGATAATGCTTGCAATTTATATCATTTATATGGATTTACGCTTGTTTTCCATTATATTCCACTTTCAGGTAAATTACGAGCATTGGAGCTAGAGAGACGCGGGATTGGAGAGTTTATTGAAGATTTATTATAGTATGCTCACTTTGAAGAAGTTACGGCATAACTACTCTCTCACATTACGCCGTAACTAAAGCGTGACTCAGAAAACCAACTTATCAGAAGATTATGGCGTAACTCTCCCAAAGATTACGTCGTAACCATATTAGGTCAAATGAGGTTCCACGCCGCTGATAATTATGCCGTAACTCATGCATAAACTACGGCGTAACCAAGATTTAGTGAAGATACGGCATAACCCCTTCTAAGGTTACGCCGTAACCAGCAGATCTAGTGCAATTTACGAAGAAGTTATATGTTACGACGTAACTATTTTATTAGTTACGCCGTAACCAAGATCTGGCCTATAAATACCCTACGATTTCCAGCATTTCAAAGCATCCCATTTCACACACAACAATCAGAGAATGTGAGAAGAAGCCAAAGGCAGATCTAGAGGAGCATACAGAGCTATCTCCAAGGGAGAAATCACTCCCCTACAATAAGCATTAGCATTTTATCTTTTCTTTACTTTCGATTCATGTATTTCGTAACATTAAACATTGAATTGAATTGTATGGTTAATATGAGCTGCTAAGCACCTCTTGGTGCTAGCCTAGTTATGATTCCTTAATTGTTTTGTTTGCGTTTACATTACTTCCGTATAATTATTTCTAAGTGTATGCATGCATAGTTTATTGGTAGCTACCCTTGTTTCGTTAGTTTTGAATGGCGGTAGAGGCTAGTTGCTTAAGAGATATGACCAACTGACCCTAAGTGAGTAGACTAAGACGGGAAGGGTAAGATATGACCAACTGACGACCCCTTCTACTTGTGTGATTTGACCAACTGATCACCTACCTTTTGGATGAACTTAAGAATTAGGGGGTGAGTGTCTAAGATGCTAGCGCTCGGGCACTCACTATGAGGGGACACCTGACTTCTCCAGTGGTGGCTCTGGCTTAGGGGACCAGGAACTTGATGACTTGGCTTAGGGGACCAGGAACAACTCGACTTATGAGGGGACACCTGACTTCTCCAGTGGTGGCTCTTTGTTGATAGGTTAGGGCGAACTGACCAAATGCTGTCCTCTCGACTTTGACCCCACCTGAAGTAATTGGAAGTAATTAGACGTAGACATTACTAGTTAGTTTGAGTAACTAGGTTAGCACCACTCTCCTCTATTGATCACATCTTTACCTTTATTTGTTTTAGTAGTTAATTAGTTAATTCGATATCAAAACCATCATAAAATCTGTGACACCTAGACTTAGTATTAATCCACACACATAGCTCTTGGGACGACCTCGGTTTAACCGAATACTACACTACACAAGACCGAGTACACTGCCCGTTAGTGCATTAGGGGTAGACCATAGGTATAACGAGACATTATAAATATTAAAACCTGGTCAGTAAAACCTGCATCAGTATTTTATTAGCGGATTGGTGGATACGTGTTTCTGTTAGTTTAAGCTTTTTGATAATTCTGATATGTGATCATAAGTAATGATTTATATGGTGTTCTACAAGTCGTGTTTTATTTCCCGTTGATTGTTTTTCAAATTTTTTAAAGTTTTTTGGTATTAGTGGATTTCCGAATGCGTATTTGTGTTTATTTAAGCTTTATGATATCTTTTGGAGTCTGGTCATCTGTGTTGTGGCGTAAGTGTTTTGTGATAACCTTTTAAACCCTGATATGTGGTCATAAAGGTTGATTTAATATGCTATGTGTAAGTTGTGTTCATAACTTCTCAATTTTTAAGTGCTAGAAGCTATTTTCGGGCTGCGCAAAATAAGTCTTCCTTATATCATTTATAATCTTATATGTCGTCATAAGTGCTGATTTTATATGTTTCGTATAAATTATGGTGACAACTGATGATTTCATAAGTGATGCTAATTAAAAAGGGAAACTGGTATTTCGTTTAGAGGCTGGTGCGTTGTTGTATAAAGTGGCTTTGAAAAGACAATGCATAAATCTATTTATTTTTTGCGTTTAATGTCCTTTAATGTAGTTTTTGGATTGTCTTTAGAGTTTCAAATCTCACTAAGGATCTTCTCTCAGATTTGAATACATGTTTTCAGCTTGCCATTGATGTAGTTATCACGAGAATTCTTTGCACAATGCAACCAAAAGTTCTCACCACATAGATTAGCTGCAACACATGTACAAATTTTAGTTTTAATGCTAATAATTTACGTTATCTAAGTTTGTAACAATTCTAATATCTGATCTTAAGTGTTGATTTTATATGGTATGCTACAGGTTGCGTTTCATTTCCCATTGATTGTCTCTCGATTTTTTTATTTTGTTTGGTATTAGTGGATTTCTGACTATGTGTTTGTGTTTGTTTAAGCTTTCTGATATCTTTTTTGGAGTTTGATATATGGTCATGCGTGTTGATTTTATCCACTTTGCATAATCTGTGGTCATAAGTGTAATACCTAAAAATCGTTTTTTAGGTATTTTATTACGAGAATGGAATTGGATAAGTTGACTATGACTTTTATGTGTCGGGAGACCAAATATGATTGGTTAGTCAAATTATGACATGTTAGAAGTCAACTAAATAGTCAAATCTTAGTAAATGTATTTTGTAAATGGTGTTAGAAAATACAATGTTGCCCATGTATGATAGAAGAAGGCTTAAGGGGCCAATTATACCAAAAGACCAAAGTTGTACCAAACTTAAGTCTAGATAATTCCAGGTTTTCTTTAGTTTCCATTTAGTCTAGTGTCTTGTGTGCTTGTGTCGCGATTTCTAAAGAGAGGGAAGAAAAGGAGAATTTCCAAGACCAAATTGGTGGCGTTTTAAGGTCCCAAATTCAAAGGATTAAGCCCTAGTGATGATCATATGCAAGTAAGTAACTTTAATCACCTTGAATTGTTAATTGAAGAGTTAGGATTCATGTACCTAAAATGGGGGTTCGGGGTAACTGATATACTAAAGCATGTATCGTAGTGTTAATGATAATGGGTTAAGACTATTTAATGATTTAAGAGTAAATTAGTGATTTTGGGTTATGATTATACAAATGATAAAGATAGGTTTTGGTTATGGTTATGGGTGGGTTTAGACACCCTTATTTATTATGTAAAATTAAGAGTGTCTAAATATGTGTTTATGATTCTTGGTTAGGATGCAGGCAAGGAAAATGATGGTGATTTATTGGTAATGGTAGCTTGGATTCAAGGTAAGTAACCAAGTTATAATATGTTATGATATATGAATGATCAATTGTATTATGTATTTGATTGTTACATGTTTGGGAAATATGGAATAGAAGATTTAGAAGTGGTGTGGAAACTAGGCTAGTTAAGTTCTAGTTAGAATGAGTTCTTGGTTTAGCTACATGACTAATCGGGGTATGTGAATGGTTTATGACTCATTATGTTGTGTTTGTATGTTTGTTGTGGTTAAGATGCTTTGTTACAAGTGATTAAAGGTTATTGTGGTAAGTAGGGGTGAAAACGAGCCGAGCGGAGCCCGAGCCTGCCAGAGCTCGAGCCCAAATGAGCTTTGTCTGTAAAGCTCGGGCTCGAGCTCGATTAATAAACGAGCTGCAACTTAGACTCGAGCTTGGGCTCGAGCTCGTTTAGGCTCGGCTCGTTCGAGCTTTTTACCGATCCAATCCCGAGCTTTTCACGAGCGGCTCTGCTCATTTCCACCCCTAGTGGTAAGTATGCAAATGGTATGTATGAATGGTTAAGTGATATAGACATGATTTATATTGTATGCACTTATCTATGTCATTTGTGACAATATATTATTGTGGGTTACTTACTAAGTGAAAGTTTACGGTTTTGTGTTTAACCATATTTGTAGGTTCTTATGCAAAGAAGGAAAAGCTTGGTAAAGGCTTAGGATTGGGCACGAGTTGGATGCATGCATTTGAAATTAGTACTAGGTGCCGAGCTCGATCAGTGTTGAACCCCCAAAGTAGAAGTTAGCATGTGCCAAATAGTATTTGTAAAGTGTTATGTGTGTTTAAAGTTTGTATATCCAGAAATATGAATGTTAAGAATGGTCATGTATAAGTATGATTTGAAAGTGTATGTAAACATGGAAAAAAGGTATTTGGCAAATCCCGTAAAGTATATTTTCACAGGTCATTTAGAACAAGTATGAATACTTTAATGAAGTATATGTTCCTTAAATGTATTCTATAAGTTCTTATTTTATGTCGGGTTGTGACAGTTGAGTTTAAGGTCAAATGGGCAAGTAGAAAAAGTTGTGCAGGCATGAGGCATACAGCCGTCAGCTTCGGGTCCTTAGCTGTAAGATATTGGATTTCACATACACATCAAACCATGACACAAAGTAGGCGTACAAGAGGTTTTAGAGAGAGAAAGTTAGAGGTTTGGGAACTTTAGTGAGAGAAAGAAAAATCTTATTATGAGCTCCAACTCTCTACCTTGGAAGGTAGAGAGTATTTATAGTCTTACAATAAAACGCCACACAACGGGCTGTGGATCAGGCATACAGTGGGTAAAGACCCGTCCGTCCTCCACGGTGTTACTTAACTAAATACTACTTAGCTTAAAAGAACTAAGACTACGAGCTTTCTAACGATTACATATACTTGAGGTGACTGACTCTTTAATACCTGGAATTTCTAATTCCTAACAATCTCCCCCTAAGGGAGGTCACCTCAAACATATACTAAAATTACATTGAATACAAACAGATATTACATTAAAAATTGTTCTTGCATTTTTGATGTAGTACTTTGCTCCGAATCTCGTAGTCATTGATTCTTCTCATTGCATGTTTGGTTAATCCAAGTGGAGGTCTTTTACTGATCTACGTGATAATAATTTTGAGCCAGCTTTTGAGATCATCAGCTACAAAAAATCTCTGAGACATCCATTGTGGTGTTGGTATTATGTGATGTTGTGACTTTCGGACCGACATGCTCACATTCTGGATCATGATATCTTCTCATCAGAGTAGCGGAAGCTTTCGTTGATTCATGATATTGGCAGCAGCGTAGCAGAAGCATGGAGTGAAAATATCAGAGTCATTGATGCACTAATCATGATTTCTTTTGAGATGAATGTGCTACGTGAGCATGCGGCTATGGATTGACCGCTTCATTCTGATCAGATGCAAACGTAGGGCGTACCTGCATACAACAGTTAGCAATAAATCGCATGAAAGTGTCTTTGATCACTTTTGTTGAATTGAGGTACACGACCCACGGTTCCCCGTTGATTAGTACAAGTACTGCCTATGATCAGGTATAATTCCGAAGAATTTCCTTGACAGGGTTTC